>CM067371.1:112056492-112106492 GCA_034401795.1 Chaetoderma sp. LZ-2023a | reverse complement strand
CAAGATGATCTTTCATGAGTTGAATTGGCCGATCGGCTTTGTTTGAACAAACTCGGATCTCTATGCTCTGTTTCCTGCCAAATATAACTGAAATCGGCCCAGTAGCCCTCAAGACATTTATCCGACAATTTCAAGTGGCAGATTTAAAATCAGCATAGCCAAAAAACCATATAAAACCAATTTCAGCTTCAAAATCCATCAGATAAAAAATCCAATATGGCCACCAAAGACACTACATTTTGATTAGTCCATGTCAGCCATGTTTTAAAAAAAATCACCTTCCATTGAAGAAACTTTAATGGACTTTATTGCCTAATCATAGCTCCCAAATTTCAGCCTGATCTATTCAGCAGTTCTGGAGGTCGTTTTCGCGAAAACTAAATCATCCAAGATGTATTCACCAATTAGGTTCCCTTGAACAAGCTTAGTTCAGCTGTTGCTGTTGCCATAGATGATCTTCATGAGTTTTGAACCGACCCTCGACCGCTTTCAGATGTTTTTAATGTTTCAAAAAATCTGCCAAAATCCAAGATAGCCACTGGTCAAATGGGCCTATCGGCTTCGCGTGAACAAACTTGGAACTCTTTGTTCTAAGTATGCTTCATGCTAACTATAAATGAAAGAAGACATTTTAAAATTCCAATTGCGTTAGTATGGAAGGTTTTGGCAGGAAAACAATCCAAGCTCCCCGTCAAATCTGACAGTTTGGAATGTGGTAAATTTGAAATTGGCATACCCAAAAATCTATTCAAAACCAATTTTGGCTTCAAGCACAATAAAATTAAAAAATCCGTCAAACACGCTACATTTGGATTGGTCCATGACGACCATGTTTTTAATGAATCAACTTCCCTTGAACAAACTTTAATGGCCCTTAGTGCTTAATCATATCTCTCAAATTATATCCTGATCCGTTCAATGGTTCTGGAGGTCGTTTTCGCGAAAACATGGTCATACATGATAGCTGCCGAACCATGATAGCTGCCGAACCATTTGACCAATCAGGTTCCCTTGAACAAACTTGGTTCAGCTCTTGCCTTAGATGATATTTCATGAGTTTTGAATCGATCCCCCAAGTGGTTTCCGAGATGATTTTCAGATGTTTCTAAAAATCAACCAAAATCCAAGATGGCCACCAGCCAAATTGGCCGATCGGCTTCGTTTGAACAAACTTGGATCTCTGCTCTAAGGATGCTTCTGCGAAATGTAATTCAAATCGATTCAGTGGTTCATGAGTAGTTGTTTAAAGACAAATTTGACACCAGACAGACGCTGGATGGTTGCTGGAAGGTCGTCATGGCATAATCTACCTTGGCCAAAAAATGAATTGATCCAATTCAGATCCAGGTGATTTTATCCAGACTATAACCATACTCTTGTATGGCAAGTTCCTTGAGCCAAATTGTTATAACACATGAAGGTGTAATAGAGGAATCCAATCTGTTGCTCAAGTTAGATGCCATAAGTTAAAATATGCCAATTACCAGCTGATGTCACAATCAAACTGAAGTAGGTCCGTCATGAAATTATCAGAATTATGTCTTTGGTGAATTTACAAGTTAACAAACATTTTGTTTACAATTCTGAAAATAACTTGTCTGGAATCCGTCGCAGCCATGGGTAGCAACAGCTCCCAGGCAAATTAGTTTGAAAATATTTAAAGCTTACTTGACATATAGTTACCTTGAAATTTAGATTCTAGGAATTCCGGTTTCAGTTTCAAACCGATTCAACCATGTGTAATGGGTGGTTGGAGCTTAGCTAGAAATGTGCAGGGCATAACTAGAAATGTGCGGGGCATGGCTAGAAATGGGCGGAGCATAACTAGAAATGTGTGGGGCATAGCTAGAAATGTGCGTGGCATAGCTAGAAATGTGTGGGGCACAGCTAGAAATGTGCGGGGCATAGCTAGAAATGTGCGGAGCATAGCTATAAATGGGCAGGGTCTAGTTAGAAATGGGAATGGTATAGCTAGAAATGGGTGGGGCATAACTAGAAGTGGGCAGGGTATAGCTAGAAATGGCGGGCATAGATAGAAATGTGAGGGGTATAGCTAAAAATGTGCTGGGTATAGCTAGAAATGTGCGGGCATAGCTAGAATTGGGTGGGCATAGCTAGGAATGGGTCGGGTATAGCTAAAAATGGGTGGGGCATAAATAGAAGTGAGTGGGGCAGAGCATGAAATGGGTGGGGAAAAGCTAGAAATGGGCGGGGCATAGCTAGAAATGGGCAAGGCATAGCTAAAAATGGGTGAGGCTTAGCTAAAAATGGGTAGGGCTTGGCTACAAATGGGTGGGGCATAGTTAGAAATGGGAGTGGAATAGCTAGAAATGGGCGGGGAATAGATAGAAATGGGTGGGCATAGCTGGAAATGGGCGGGACATAGCTGGGAATGGGTGGGCATAGGTAAAAATGGGTGGGGCATAGATAAACATGGGTGGAGCATAGGGAAAAATGGGTGGAGCATAGTTAGGAATGTGCAGGGCATAGCTAGAAATGGGCAGGGTATAGCCAGAAATGGGCAGGGTATAGTTAGAAATGGGTGGGGTGTAGCTAGAAATTGGCAGGGTATATTTAGAAATGGGCAGGGTATAGCTAGAAATGGGTGGGGCATAGCTAGAAATGGGCAGGGTATAGCTAGAAATGGTGGGCATAGCTAGAAATGTGCGGGGTATAGATAGAAATGTGCGGGGCATAGCTAGGAATGGGTGGGGCATATATAGAAATGTGCGGGGGATAGCTAGAAATGGGCAAGCTATAGCTAGAAATTGGTGGGGCATAGCTAGAAATGGGTGGAGCATAGCTAGAAATGGGCAGGGTATAGCTAGAAATGAGTGGGGCATAGCTAGAAATGGGTCTGGCATAGCTAGAAATGGGAAGGGTATAGCTAGAAGTGGGTGGGGCATAGCTAGAAATGGGCAGGGTATGGCTAGAAATGGGTGGGCATAGCTAGAAATGGGCAGGGTATGGCTAGGAATGGCAGGCATAGCTAGAAATGTGCGGGGTATAGCTAAAAATGTGCGGGGTATAGCTAGAAATGTGCGGGGCATAGCTAGAAATGGGTGGGGCATAGCTAGAAATGGGTGGGGCCGTTAAAAATGGGTGGGGTATAACTAGAAATGAGTGGGCAGAGCTAGAAATTGGCGGGGCATAGCTAGAAATGAGTGGGGCAGAGCTAGAAATGGGTGGGGAAAGCTATAATGGGCAGGGCATAGCTAAATGGGTGGGACTTTGCTAAAAAAATGGGTAGGGTTTGGTAAAAAATGGGTGGGGCAGAGATAGAAATGGGTGGGGAATAGCTAGAAATGGGCGGGGAATAGCTAGAAATGGGCAGGGAATAGCTCGAAATGGGCAGGTCATAGTTAAAATGGGCAGGCATAGATAAAATGGGTGGGGATAGCTAAAAATGGGTGGGGCATAGCAAGAAATGGGTGGGGCATAGCTATAAATGGGAGGGGCATAGCTGAAATGGGCAGGGCTAAGCTAGAAATGGGAGGGGCATATCTAGAAATAGATTCTTCTATTATAGTCAAGCCTGTCTATGGCGACACTCTATGGGCCATTAACCCTTTAATGGTCAAGCCGTCCAAAACTGGCCTCTGCAGTGGTCTTGAGAAATGTACATTTGCAGGCCAAGAGACTATTTTTTTTAATATACCAATAGAATGCCTGGCTCGCTAACCTATTGTGCCAGTCATTATTGGCAAACAAAAAAATTTCAAAAATAGTCCTCTTGGCCTGCAGATGGACATTCAATGAGCAAATATTTATATTTTCTTGACTAAATTTGACCATTAAAGGGTTAACAAGCATTTTAGTGAAACTCAACATAAGCATGCAAAGCTTACATGTCAAACATTAAGTTATTCTTGTTGTATTCACCTACATGACAACATAAGCACGCAAAGCTTACATGTCAAACATTAAGTTATTCTTGTTGTATTCACCTACATGACAACATAAGCATGCAAAGCTTACATGTCAAACATTAAGTTGGTCGTTGTTGCATTCACCTACATGACAATCTTACACAATGATACATATTTGTTTTATGAAGCTAGTAGTGGACACTAGTTCCGCATAGGAGCCATACAGTTTGGTGTGCAGGTCCGTGGCATTGGGCCAGAAGGCAGTCCTTTTCTGAGCATAATGTGAACAGTGTTGCAATACATGTTCGGTGGTTTCCTCTGAGGCACTACAGCTGCAACTTGGTGAGGGCACAAGCCAAAACTTTTTATCAAGTTGTGCATTGAGGCGGTTGTGCCCTGTTCTCGTGCGAAAAATAATCACCTGATCCGGTCTGTCTAATAGATGCTAGTCATCTTTCTCATTAAGTTGTCTAGTTACGACTGCTTTGATGATAGTTTTGGCTTCTTGAAACGAGATCCCTCTCTTTGATTCTTCCTGTTGGGATCCTAGCTTTGCCAAAGTATCAGCAGATTCACTGCTTGGAATTCTGCAGTGTGCATTGTAGAATGATTGTCCCGTTTGGCCATGGATGACGGCATATCCTTCAGATCTTAAGGGCAGCCATAATCTCCCAGAAGAGCCTGCAGAGCAGATTGGGTGTCTGTCAGAAACACCAGTCTGGTGTGAGGCGTGTCCTGCATGGAGACTACTCCTTCTTTCAATGCTTCTAGTTCTGAATTGTATGTAGTCTTTGTGAATTCCATGTTTTTCAGGAATGTCAGGGGCAATAATTATAGGGAATATAACTGGATCTCGCTGACATACCATTACAACTGTCACCTGTGTATCTATGTACATCATTTTAGCTAAGTGTGTATAAGAATTTCCAGGTTATCAAGTGAAAAACATACTTTTAATGAAGTGTATGCTTGTCAGGGGAGATAACTGTGGAATACTGGGCTTTCTCTAAAGCATCATCATGACGCTGCATCACGCTATAATACATGTAATATATTACGCTGTGAAACATTCTAACACAATAATATCACAATACAAGAACGCCGACGCGCTCAATATCTCGCCTGTAAGTAAACGTATTGATAGTGTGGATTGTCTAAACAAACTATGTATAGTTCCTAATAATTTGGGGTCCTTAAAAAACCGTGGACTCATGGTCCAAATATAATATCTAGACAAATTTCTTACAAAATAAACACTTTATTCACATTAAATACAAGCACTAATTTACAAAACAGATTACTGCTACTGGCACATAAATAATTCTCATTTTTACCCTCGATAGAGCGGACTCAAACTCAAACCACCAACATAAGCTGCTCGAATATTTTAATACAAATCTGGCTGGAAGCCGTGGCTGTCTAAAGATAGAAATGCATAATGTGTGTGTTCGTGTACAGGTCCAGGCGAGAAATGCTTCATTGAGCGTTGTAGCTGTAAGGTGTCCACATATTCATCTTTCTAAGATGCATTCTCTGTTAACTATGTCCTGTGAGTGTTGTACACATGTAAAACATACAATTGGTTTTATTTGCTATATAGTTATGAACCGCAACAAGCCACAAGACAATAATGCTGAATTTTTTTAAAACAATGTGCCTGAAAGTCTGCCACCAACAACTTTTAGTCGAACTATTTTCAAAATATTCAGTAGATCGGGTTAACCTTTATGGAAGATGCATGCATGCCTTCCCCTACACGCATGCCTTCCCATACGCACATGCCTTCCCATACACGCATGCCTTCCCATATGTGCATGCCTTCCCATACACGCATGCCTTCCCATACACGCGTCTTTCCATACATGCATGCCTTCCCATACACGCATGCCTTCCCATACACGCATGCCTTCCCATATGAGCATGCCTTCCCATATGTGCGCATGCCTTCCCATACGTGCATGGCTTCCCAGATACGCGCATGCCTTCCCAGATACGCGCATGTCTTCCCATACGCACATGCCTTCCCATACATGCATGCCTTCCCATACGCACATGCCTTCCCATACGAGCATGCCTTCCCATACGTGCATGCCTTCCCATATACGGGCATGTCTTCCCATATATGTGCATGCCTGCCCATACGCGCATGCCTGCCCATACGTGCATGCCTGCCCATACGTGCATGCCTTCCCATACACGCATGCCTTCCCATATGTGCATGTCTTCCCATATGCGCATGCCTTCCCATACACACATGCCTTCCTATACACGCATGCCTTCCCATACACGCATGCCTTCCTAGAAGCTGACACGTCCACATATATGAAACAATAAGACACTCAATTTAAAAGCATCAATTTTTTCAGTTTTACAAAAGCATGAAACACATCAGACAGCAACATCTTCCAGTCAAATTTCTGTTTCAAAGACCAGACATTTCTATCAAACGGATAAACATAGATGATGCAATTATCTCCTCCAGATTACACAGATAACTGTACTATGTCCATACAAGGTTCTTGTATCCGGATCATGGCCACATTACACATATAACTGTACTATGTCCATACAAGGATCTTGTATCCGGATTAGGCCAGATTACACAGATAACTGTACTATGTCCATACAAGGCTCTTTTATCCGGATCATGGCCAGATTACACAGATAATTGTACTATGTCCATACAAGCCTCTTGTATCCGGATCATGGCCAGATTACACAGATAACTGTACTATGTCCATACAAGGTTCTTGTATCCGGATCATGGCCAGATTACATAGATAACTGTACTATGTCCATACAAGGTTCTTGTATCCGGATCATGGCCAGATTACATAGATAACTGTACTATGTCCATACAAGGTTCTTGTATCCGGATCATGGCCAGATTACATAGATAACTGTACTATGTCCATACAAGGTTCTTGTATCCGGATCATGGCCAGATTACATAGATAACTGTACTATGTCCATACAAGGCTCTTGTATCCGGATCATGGCCAGATTACATAGATAACTGTGCTATGTCCATACAAGGTTCTTGTATCCGGATCATGGCCAGATTACACAGATAACTGTACTATGTCCATACAAGGTTCTTGTATCCGGATTAGGCCTAATCCAGGCCACGGCCAGTCGGAAAAACTAGTTTACGATAAGTTGCTGTGTTGTGTTAAAATTTGAGGTAAATCGGATCAATTTTTGAAAACCAGTGCATGCAGACACAAATACTACCATCCAACCCACCCCCCTATTCCAGGGCCCCCCCCCCCCCCCCCCCCCCCCCCCCTTCAAGACACTAGAGCAAAAACATTTCCTACATATATATGTGGAAATGACTTGCACTTAGCGAGACATTTTCTTAGTCTAGGAGAATGTCCGTTATAGGCATGTTTACCTGCACACAATTTCTCATCAGCATAGTTGATAACCGGACATTCGAGTTACTAATCATTGTTAACTTCAAAGGCCTGCTTTCCGTACTTGTACTTGTTCATCACTTTTAGAATGGACAGAATATAACCATTAACCCTTTAATGCTCAAATTTATTTTAAAAAAATTTAAGTATTTTCTTATTAAATGACCATTTACAGGCTTAGAGAATACAATTTCTGAAAATTTATCACTGGAATGACTGGCTCGTTTATTGAGCCAGTCATTGTAGTGACAAATTTTCAAAAATTGTATTCTCTTGGCCTGTAAATGGACATTCCACAAGACCTTAGCAGAGGCCGGTTTTGGCCGGTATGACCACTAAAGAGTAAAAAATTGTTATCTAGCATTGTCTAGTCAAAGTATGATTTAGATGATAAATACAGAGGAAGCACTGTATAATGGCCATACCAATCTTAATCTACTGTATATTGGTTGTAATCTAGTAGTGGTCATCGTGGTGACGCCTAAGTATGGCGAGATGAGAAACGTAACTGTGCCACAGTATCACGCCGCTTACACCATATTACATATTAAAACCCTTTAACACTCATTCATATCATCCAAAAATGCCTTATGCAGTGGTCTTGAGAAATGTCCATTTGCAGACCAGGAGAAGACTATGTTACAGAATTTATCACTGGAATGACTGGCTCGATAACCGAACCAGTCATTCCAGTAGTAAATTTTCTAAAATAGTCTTCTCTTGGTTCGCAAATTGACATTTTTTATGTGACAATTTTAATTTTCTGGAGCAGATTTGAGGGTTAAAGGGTTAATTAATACACAGTTATATCATTGCCAGATACAATGGGCCCTGGCCTGATTGATATGCAATATATACAGCGCCGCACCCACATGCCATTCAAATAATTTCGACAGTTATCTACATGTAAACTAAGTCACAGTTTGTTCTTGTTGTTTTTCTTATTGTCCCATCTCGACATCCATGTCTATAGATTTAGGTCGCGCCGCCACACTCTCGATATTAATATACACCAGATATACGAGGCCGAGAAAGACCAGGAACAGAAGCATCTTGATCCAGAGGGAAATACCCTTCTTTGTTGGCTTTGTCTTTGTTTCAGCTGTTTCAGGACGCGTCTGCATCGGTTTTCTGAAGGATAGACATAAGTACACTTTGTTAACTGATGATATTGACAGGAAATCGAACCCACAACCGATGAAAGCAGCAAGCATCACAATGCCGCAAAACAAAGGTATTACTTTGCCGGTGAGGATTTCACGATGTGAGGATTTCACGATGTGAGTTTCTAATAAACAGTGGAATCCTGTGGTAGAACAATGCCGCAAAACAAAGGTATTACTTTACGGTGAGGATTTCACGGTCAGTTTCTAATAAACAGTGGAATCCTGTGGTAGCTGATTTTGATAACTTAACTCTTTAACACTCATATCTGCCAAAAATGGCTTCTGCAGTGGCCTTGAGAAATGTCCATTTGCAGACCAAGAGAAGACTACTTTTGAAAATTTACCATTGAAATGACTGGCTCGATAACCGATGAAATTTCAGTGTCTCAAATTCCAAATGACTAAACAGGAAAGCTGTTGAATATTTAGAACCTAATTCGACTGGAACCTGCTGCTGCCATAGGGTAGCAACAACTCTCATTCTAATTAGTTCCAAACCATTCAGGAGAATATTCCACACACATGTTTGGACATTCATAGAATTTGTCACTTTTGGTCTATAAGCATGATATGAGTTAAAGGGTTATGCGATTGCTAAATGGCACATCAATTCCGCGGAATTAAATGGCTCGCCTGTCCCCAGTTTATCAGTGGCATTGACTTTTGACCTTGTGACCCCCAGTGCTATCATGCTGCTTCCTAACATTATAGGCAACCATGTATTCATGTTTAGTTCCAATAGGATTAACCAATCCTGAAATATAAATGATTTGCTGAATGGAAACAAGAGGGCCTGTATCGCTCACCTGGAAAAATTGGCATTTCAACTAATCTTACTTAAGTTTTACATCCATCGGTGTCACTTCCAATGACTTTCAGTCAAATGGTTTAGTTTTCGAGATACTGACAACAATCTCTGGACTGTTTTTTGCATTAGTGATTTTGAACAATGTTTAAAGTGTAGATTTCGGCTACCAAGAGTAATAGTTATTTTAGGTAAATAAACCTCCTCTACTCGAAAATTGTATTAGTTAATAATATAAATGCTGTATTAAAAAAATATAGGCAAATTATCATTAATTTCCGAGGATTGCCGAACAAAAACTCTGATTTCTGGGAAGCGGGAAATCCCTCGTACTTGTGACGTCACAAGTGGAACCCGTGAAAAAAGTAGACACGCCGTCGTTTCCCGATAGACTACTCGGTCTCAGACGTGACAGATTTGTATGGAAATTGGGAATATGATATTTGTATGTCGATTGGGGCTAATAAGCGTATAGAATTAAAATATTGATCTATACTGCATCTGAAGCGGGGAATGTAATACACATTTCCGGACGATCGCTTAGCGAGGCCGCTCAAAGGCAATTAGCGGGTACTCGGGTACTGGTATGTAAGAATCGGTTCCTCACGAAGTTTATTTGTTTTTGTGAAAATTGTTGTTGTAAACACGCATTTATCAGGTTATAGAAAGTCAAAATGAAGAAATACTGTGTATCGTAGAGCACTAAAAGTCACATTGGACGGAATATACCAATTAATTCTTTTGATAGTCCAACGATTGGAGTACACCTGAAAAGCTGGCTTGTAGCGATGAGCAGGTGATTGGCGAGCCATGACTGAGTCAGTGCAGGACAACGTGGGGGCAAGAAATGATACTTTACACTCAGAGCTTTCAAGTTATAAAGGTATAATCATAAATTTATTATCTACATATTGTAAATGTTCAAACAATTAGTTTTATTTTATTAATCCTATTAGAAGATAATTAATTGAATTACTAAAACACCCGTTTTCATTAATTTCACTCAACCAAACCAATCGTCAACTGTTTAGCATGCTGGAAATAGACATTAGCACGCTGATGGAGGTTTACTTTTGTTCACACACATAAGCGTAATGGATATTTCCAATTTATCCATCCATCATATGACATCATAATCAACTACGTGACGCATAGTATGACGTCGTAATCAATTACAGCAAGAATGACTCAATTTAGTCCATTTAAATGTTTAACAGTCCGACACATTGCATGAATTGTATGTATTTGATATTTAATAATAGTCACATTAGTTTCAAAATATTCAACAGCTTCCCTGAATAGTTTTCTGGAAATTGATAGTCAAGAAGTGCAGGGATCGATCGATCCCCACACGAGCATTGTGTTGGTGTAGCTTAGCTAGAGATGAGTGGGGCATAGCTAAAACTGGAAAGGTGTGTTGTAAGAAAACTATAATAATGATGTATATTGATTTAGTTACTGTTAAAACATATTGCTGTTGTGTATGTTTGGTGTGCATTAGGTTATTTTGCTACATGTACAAACCGGCATGAGAATTATCAGAGCAGTGTAATGATTACTACCGTCATAAATTAAAATTTCTTTAAAAAATCAATAGTAATAATATCAGATATATTGCACACAATCTTCTCTAAGGCCAAAATAAAAAAGGTTATACCGCCAGCCTATACTGGCATCTGTCATGTTAGTTCTCTCTATTTTTAATGAGCAGGCATAGATAAAGACAATGACCACCACTAACTGGTCCCTTAGCCTCTTCGATGAATGGTTGAGTTTAGAATCGATGAATGGTTGAGTTTAGATTTCCATTTAATTTTGAAATGCCTCCAAGTTAATCAGTAATATTATCACACAGTGGAAATTATATGCCTATGAAGAGACCACCTTATGGAACACAAACAAGTAGCCACTGTATACAGTCTCCTCGCCCTTTAACCCTTGAATTTCTTTTAAATTTCGATTTACTGATGCAAGAGATTAATATTTGAAATTTTACCACTGGAATGACTGGCTCGTTTATCGATCCAGTCGTTCCAATGGTAAATTTTCAAAAATAGCCTTCTTCGTCTGCAAATGGACATTTCTCAAGACCACTGCAGAAGCCGTTTTTAAAGGTTACCTCACTGACCCTGAAGGTTTCATTGAAGTTAGAAAATGGGCTTTAACATAAACAAAGTAGCCCCCCCCCCCCACCACCACCACCACACACACCTACCTGTGTTAACCCAAATCACACCAGTATCTTCTGGGATATCCGTAACGCCATTATTTGTTTTGTAGGCCATGTACATCATTTTCACGGGTGGTCGGATCGCGGCCAAAGTCTGAACGATCCTTTGTATGTTGCTAAGATTTGAGCCAAATCAGCTCAGTAGTAGATACATTTCTGGATACCAAATGCATTACCACCTATGGGATGAGGATTAAACTATAATTCCGGAATTGATTGTAGTACAAAGGTTTTGTTTGTCAAGAGAGATCTCGTCTGTCTGGATAAATGTTTGAATATTTAACACTTTAATGGTTAAATTTGGTAACAAAAATCAGCATATCTCCTTACTGCATGTTCATCTGCAGGTCATGAGAATTATATTTTTGAAAATTTACCACTGGAATGACTGGCTCCATTATCAAGTCATCCAGTCCAGTGATAAGTTTTCAAAAATTAATCTCTTGACCATGATCATGCATGCTAGAACCCCATATTGATTCGGTTATTGCTGTACAAGAAACATGAACTTTCAGTCTGATAAGCAAACATTTGCTTACCAGTAAATATTAACTACAGAGCGAGCAAGATCACCCTCCACCTAATGACGAATTTTCCGTATGAAACATGGCCATGTTGTGGAAGCCTAATGTACGGTTACAAACTTTCCTATTAAAATTTGAACCAAATTGGTTGACTGATCACACCCAACATCTGAAAATTCTCTTCACAGTATCAGCCTTTATTGTGTTAACATTTTATCCAAATTTGATCAGTAATTTTTAGCACACCCATTCTGAAGGGACAAGTGACTAAGCGGGCTTATACCATGGTGACCTTTGCCTCTGTCGCCTGCCCATCTATAATTCTTTTTATGAAAATACTTCTGGCCATTAACCACTGATATTAATCAAATTGTGCTTAGATAGCTCTATGATAGTAGGCTTCCCAGAATTTATCCAGAAATTTGATTGGTAAATTTTCCAATGGCCACCTGAAGATTTGACCTGGACATCTTGGATTTTACTATAATTTTTTTTAATCTTTCAAAACGTATAATTAAATCTTCTTAAAAATGACAAAATTTTAACCAAGCTTGGCTGGCATGACCTTAAACCGCATGGAATTTTTTGATACAAACTATTACTTGATTGGTTGATTTTTACAATGGCTATCTAGGATTTCAAAAATATTTCAAAACACATTTTTGTCTTAAAGATGACAGTATGTTTCAACAAGACCTGTATGTATTTACCTCTAAGATGCTACATTATATGATCATGACGTATGGAGAGGCGAATGGTTGCTCTCCTCTTGCCTAAGGTTAATTCTAGGCGAACATCTCATAGATTGCCTATATTGTTTAGTAACGATGATAGAATATAGAGGCGAGAACTAACACTACTCGCTTCACTGGTTTAAATTTAAATTCAGGAGAGCAGGTGATTACTCCGCTTCGAAATTCTCATGAAGAGACATGTATGATTCTTGACATTTATACAGAATCTGGTTGTTAAATCTTTTGTGCTCATTTTGGATTTCTGAAATTAGGAATGAAATTTGGTAAAAAATACTTATCAGTAATTAATACATTTTACTACTGGGCCGATTTCAATCAAACTTGGCTGCTATAGTGTTAGGCATCCGAATAGAATATACATAAAATTGATGGGTGGATTTATTTCAGCAGCTATCTTGGGTTTCCAGAAATCCCCCCAAAATTGTTTAACCCTTTAATGGTCATGCCAGCCAAAACCGGCCTCTGTTATGGTCTTGAGGAATGTCCATTTACAGACCAAGAGAAGACAATTTTGAAAATTTACCACTGGAATGACATTATACCCGAGCCAGTCATTCCAGTGATAAATTTTCAAAAGTTGTATTCTCTTGGCCTGTAAATAGACATTCAATACGCAGATATTAAAATCTTTTGACCAAATTTGACCATTAAAGGGTTAACATGTTACTCTTACAAATCTCTGGCCACAATGTGTGCTTTTAAAACTAAAAACTATTGCTGGCAACAGTACTCCAGGTGAGCGATACTGAGCTCCAAGCGCGCTATCAGATCTGAATGCAATACCTTATTACCTCTACAGGGCAAGGGTAATGAGACAAACATGATAAGCCTACAGGTACAATAACTGAAGCACTAGTGTCTCCATATTTTGAAAGTAAAACGACTAAAGGTGACAAGATGATTGAATTCTGTTTAGTCAAAGCATAATAATTAGGATATTAATCCTTTATCTCTCACAGACCAGCTATTACCGATTTGTTATAATGTAGGGGAGATTCTGTTGAATATTTTGAAACTAATTTGACTGGGAACTTTTGCTCTCTATGGCAACAACAACTTCCAGTCAAATTATTAGCTTCAAAATATTCACAACATCATTATTGAATAGCTCTTGATATCGAGAGGCTGTAATTAAAAAGGTCAGATCTTTATGAAAGTAGATACACCGATGTATATTTTAGAAAGAATAATGCTGCAAGCTATTCAAGACAATAACAGTTTAAAAGCAGTATTATTTCAAAATGTCTCAGTTTGAATTCTTGTTCACTTAAATAGTAGACTTCTGAAAGTGCTTCAATATCCTTCATATCAATTCAACAAACTCGGGGAACATGCTTCATACATGTATTTCAACATCTCTCTTTAACTGTCCTTTCTTTTGCAGGTCTGTGATAGTCGTGTTACTCATGTACTGAAGTCTTCTGTAGCAGAGTGTCAGTCTTACCCTGAGAGTGACACTGCCCTTGAGGAAATCTGTGATTTTAGGTGGTTTAACCATTTATCTAGAGGACTAGACCCACTTTCTGAGATAACGACGTGTCATGTGCATAACTTTGCTCAGTTGAATATGTGATGTTATAGTGTGTGCTTTAGTAAGAACTGGTGTAATCCCCTGGTAGGATGAGAACTATCGCAATGTCGGACACTCAGTGTGGAGGCTTCCTTCAGTGACACACACCTATTATTGATAACCTACTGAACAATATGTAGTATTCACACATGCGGCTATATTTCACTCACTCTGCAGATTTGATTTATATGGGACAAAATTCGGTACATATTGTGCTTTAATCACCAGTCGGAATTCTACTGTCTATGACTCTATGTTCTGAGAATATTATCATATATATACTGTTGCGATACAACAGATGTAATAATCTTTCACAATAAAAACTTTTATTATTGCTTAAATGGTCAAATTTCATTATTAGTCATTTGAAATTGGTGAAATTATCATTAATTTCAAAGATTTGTGTCAATCAACGCTACCTCCAGAACAGCCACCATAATATATTATAATTTAAAGAAAATGAAACGATGAACATCGAAATGTTGTTGATTGGTACCATCATAGAGGAATAAACCTATTAACTCCAGTAAAATACCAGAGATGAATCAGAATAACTTAAAACGATGTTTCTAAACATAGACATTAACCATGTATTTATCTGAATAATCGGAGCAATCATTTCACCCATATTGCAAACAATCAAAGATGTAAGTGGACGTAAGTGCCTATCAGTGGGGTTTAAGTGCCACGCAAATAGTATTCCATTTGTGCATTGATACCTTTAACAGAGCTTATTTACTGGTGCAATACTGCTGATTATTTTGAAAACAATCTGACTGGAAGTAGTTGCTATCAGCAGCAAGGATTCTCAGTCAAAATGTTTTCCAGTTGGCTAGTATAATTTTCACTGATTGTTTCTATGGTCACAAAATGATGCCAGCGAATAATTTGAAACCATTTTCACTGAAATTCTTTGCTGCATATACCAGTGGCCTGTCAAATTGTTTTCAGAATAGTTTCAGGTATTTTATATCGCTTTTACTAGCAGATATACTAGTAGATCACTGTTATATAACAAGTACAGTAATAACAGGACCGCTTGTAAAAAGGAACAGAATTATATTTATCTCTCCTCGCGCATCTGAGCATTGGGAGGCATATTAAGGTAGTTTAGTTGCTTTAAGTTATTCTGATTCATTGTATCTTCTTTACTGGTGATAGTAGTTACATTACTCTATGGTGTTACCAATCAACACCATTTGGAAGCTCCCTTTTCCTTTACCGTAACCACATGCATCAAGTGTGAGCAAGATTTATCCATGATGTTTTGTTGTCCATGATTCTCTTAATTCTTTTGGTTTTATCCATGAAACTCCAGTATCAGTCTGACAGTCTATAGCTTTTTCAAGGGGGTTAATACAATATAAGAAAGCTGTTGGATATTCAGCAAATAATTTTACCGGAAGGCAGTGTTAGCATAATCCTTTCATTGACAAATCCCTGAAAAAATAAATTCTGTACGACATAAAACGTATTCTGTTGAATATTTTGAAATTGATTTAACTGGAAGTTGTTGTTTCCTAAGGCAGCAACAGTTTCTAGTCAGATAATTTCAAAATATTCAACAGTTTTCCTCTATGGTTGCCTTGAAAATTAGATATGGGGAATTCATCCGTGAAAGGGTTAAAGCAAACCAGGGTTGGCTTGATTTAAATCAATTGATTTATATCATGATTTAAATCATGATTTAAATCACTCGATTTTTATCGAAAAAAATCGTGATTTAAATCAGTTTTGCAAAAATAGAGGAATTTTCAAGTAATTAATACAATTAACAGTAATTTTGTTAAATTAAAGTAACATAATTATTTTACTGCTTCCATGGCACTTGAACATCAACAAAAAATAGAATTATACACTTAATTGCTCATATTTGTCATCAGCAAGACTAGACCCAGTGCACGAGTCCACATCTACAATCTACATACTTGAGGTTCATGTACACAGTACATCACACATGTGTACAAAGTATGATCATTAAGTATGTGTAAGCTGTAAAGAAGAGAATTCCATGTGCGTACATGTCACTACATGACCATTAAAGCAATAGTGTACATGAAAAGTCATGTATGGGCCAGTATGGCTATTACTATTAGTCTAATTCCAAAAGCACACTCTTTTAAAGCAAGACACTGTCTCTTTTTTCAGCTATGACATGCGTCTGGAGTCACTCTGGAGTGTCATTGAGTGTCTCGATTACTATTGGCTAGTGCTTATCAAGTTGGACTTTTGGGCTCCATTTTATTTAACACTAAAACAATAAAGATTGAAATGTTATTAAATTAAGTAGTTTACTACAACTTCAAAAATCAAAATCAGTAATTGCTGAAACTGGCAAGAAACTATATACATTGTAACACGTAAACACATCATTACATTACATTAACCCTTAGCACACTGATGTAGGAGTTTTAATTTTTCAAAATAAACATAACCCCTAGCACTCTGGAGCATGATAATTTAAATTTTCAAATTAAATTTAAAGATAAACTGGTGTACAATTTGCAACAATTTTTGTGGACGATGCTGCTGTCTGTGACAGCACCATCTTCCACAAAATTTGTTGAAAAACGTACACCAGTTTATCTTTAAATTTAATTTGAAATTTAAAAATTTCGACATCAGTGTGCTAAGGGTTAAAGATAAACTGGTGTACATTTTTCAACAAATTTGGTGGATGATAGAGCTGTCGCAGACAGCAACATCGTCCACCAAAATTGTTGAAAAATGTACACCAGTTTATCAATTTTAATTTGAGCATATTTTTAAAGACAGAAGTTAACAAGGTTGATAGACTTAGACAATGATGACTTTTGCATACCTTCATAGATTTTGTGCATCTAATTAGGGCTAATTCGTTAGATTTATGCATTGCATCATTTCTGTCCTATTGCTACTCACTGTATCTGTGATGCAATTGTGAACAAAATTGAAAAATCGTTGCTAATATGACGTAATATATAAATTTTGAACTCTATATATTATTAGTTCAAACAGTGATAATTAAAGAATAGACATCCCATCATTCGTAACATAATAAACATATTGAATATTTTGAAAGCAATTTCACTGAAAACCGTTGCTGACTTAGGCAGCAACGGCTTCCAGTGAAATTGCTTTCAAAATATTCAATATGTTATGAATGATGGGATGCATATTCTTTAATTATTCACAATTAAGTGATTAACCAGAACACTCGATATATTGACTATTGAGATACCGCAATTTTTTTATAATAACGATATCGATATTCTCTCAAGCAATATCGCGCAAACCTAACTGAGTCACAGATAGATGTGTCTGTCATCACTTTTCACTTTCAGTTTTCAATAATGCTGCAATTGTACTTCACTAGTCTAGTCAACAATCATCATTCAACTGAAACCGGAAGTCATTTTCTTTGTCACAGTTTAGGGACCGAAAAAGAAATACTAGTTTAGCCGCTTTTAAAGTTCCAAGTTTGTTTCTCAACTTACTCTGCACGAGCCCATAGCTGGAGAACACGCGCTCGACACCAGCTGACGCCGCCACAGCTGACATCAGACGCTGAGTGAATTCAAATGCTTCCAGCAGATCATCCTCGAAGTCACGTCTGTGCGACTTCCACCAATGAAGAGAGGTTACTCCATTAACAACTTCGTCGTTAAATTTAAGAATGTGAAATGGTGGTGCCATGGCCTCGAATTTGATTACCAAAGTCATCAAACCAGGGATTTCGGATGCTACGGTGAGTGCAGTTTCACGTTCTTGCTGAGTCAAGTTTCGACCACGGTATTTAGGGTGGAGTAGATTGGCCAGCATGTGGTGAGGTGTCACAGCTTGTTGATAACGCTTATCGGCCGCACGCTTTGTTGAATTATTAGTGTCATTATGCAGGGCCGTTTTTACATCTTTCCATAATTCAACTGCTTCTGCTATTGTGCAATTGTCCGATTGAGCTTTATCGAGAGCGCAAGCTACTGGTTTCAAACAAAGTCGGTATTCATCTGCAGAACGTTTGATTACTACATTACGAACTTTATTGGCAATGGCAACATCTATGCGGTCAGTATGTCCATCACAGATTGTCACAAGTGTCGGCCATGCCTCACAATACGAGTTTAAACAATCGTACATTGTGTTCCACCTTGTATCTGCTGGCATCACTAACTTTCTGCACGATGATTGGCGTATTTGGGCACTAGCAAAGTGGTTATTTCGGAAATACTTCACAACTTGTGTGACATGCTCCTTAACATTACCCATTTCTAAGTCCTTTGAAGTCAGATTTAGAAGATGAGGCGTGCATCCATACGCAATCATGTTGAAACCCAGTCGTTCTTTCAAGAACTCTCGCATCTTTGCTACATTAGCAGCATTGTCTGTGACGATACTACATATAATGCACCCAAAATCATTGTGCGTGTTTTCAATTGTCTGCTTCGCAATGTCATAAAGATATTCCGCTGTGTGAGGATGTCCAGAGGTGTCCGTAGTATCCACTAAGTAAATATCACCTAAGCAGGTCGTCACTGTAGCACATACGATAGGCTCGTTATGAATATTGCTCCAACCGTCTAATGCTAGACAGACAAGTTCACCTTCCAAATTTTTTCTCGCCTTCTCCCGCTCTTCTGTGTAGATAACATCCAAATATTTCCCCCCTATGTCCTTTCTGGATGGTGGTTGATAGCCTGGTCGTAAATCTTTTACAAGGTTTATAAAATGTCTATTTTCTACTAAGCGAAATGGGGAGTTCGTAGCATACACCATCCTAGCTACATCACGATCTAATTCACCACGTTTTTCTGCTGAAGTTCTGATGACATAATTCTGTAGACCATAATTCAGCTTGGGTATCTTAGCGGCCAATGTACCAGCAGCTAATTGACCGTGCACTGGGCGCTTCACTGCCGCTGAAGCAGAACTTGAAGTTGACAGAGGTTCAACTTCCATCACCACCACATCGTTTTGATCAACAACAGTTTCAACGCGCTGCTGCTGCTCAGATTGAGATGAAGTCCCCGTTTCTGTTGCGGCTACAGCTAGACCTTGAAGTGCTGGTGTTGGTGGACCTGTGCAATTGGCTGCATGTTTTTTTAACCGCTCTGGGATACCTTGGAGTTCGTGTCGGCAGACCTTGCAGACAGCCCGGACACCGGCCTTATCTGGGGTCTTCACTTTCTCATAATGAATCCATATTGGATCTTGTTTTCGGCCGGAGTTAGACATTTTGCTAATTATGGAATTGAAAATATTTCATAGCCTTAAGCAGTTTTGACTGTATTTTTCAAGAATGAAAAAATGCTTTTCTATTGCATCATTTAAAAAAAATGATGCAATAAAAAAATGATGCAATAGAAAAATGATGCAATAAAAAAATGATGCAATAAAAAATGATGCAATAATAATACTGTTAAAACTGCTTAAGCGAACAAAGTTTTTTTGTATTAAGAAACCAGCAAGCTTAAAATTCAGTTAAAAATAAGTCATAAAAATACCACTTTATTCAGTTCCAAAATACAGTTTAGCAATGCATCTGGACCTGTATTAAGAGACCACCTGTCTTAAGAGACCACCTTCTGCGACTCCCACAGCCAGTGTCTTAATACAGGTTTCACTGTATAAGTTTTACGTAATTTCCTGGGATGTCGCGAATAAAAATCGATTTAAATCATTGAAATCGATTTAAATCAAAAAAATCGATTGATTTGATTTTTTTGAAAAAAATCGATTTTTTTCCAACCCTGAAGCAAACGGGTCAGAAAAGCATAGCACAATGAAAGCGTGGGCCTTCACCATACACTCAGGTATTAGTACAGTCATTCTATGTGAAATCATAGCACAATGAAAGCATGGGCCTTCACAGTACACTCAGGTATTAGTACAGTCGTTCTATGTGAAATCAGAGCACAATGAAAGCATGGGCCTTCACAGTACACTCAGGTATTAGTACAGTCATTCTATGTGAAATCATAGAAGATTGTTGTTGCATCAACTATTGAAATTACTATGATTCTTGTGCATGGCTAAATTTCTATAAACTGAGAATATTCGGAATATCAGATCATTATTAACTCGCCTGACCTGTAGGCCCAAGTGAGCCTATGCCATGGTGTTCGTCCGTCGGTCAAATTGCATATCCTGGGTCAGCTTATGCAATGGTAATTCGGTTGTAATGAATGACCTGGACAAATTTGCACAATATTCATGTCGTTGATACATGTATATTTTTCAATTGGGCCGCTATGGCGTCAAAAGCGTCCGTTTTTGAAGCAATGTTGCCAACTGAAAGCTTTTACTGTTTGAGATTTAGCTTTGACCTCAAAATTGGTGCACATATTCAGGACCCCATAGACAAACATTCGGCCAGTTGAACCAGAGTTATTCACAGTGTCCAATTTGAAGAAATTGTTGCTGAAAGCTGTTGCATTGTGATTTTTACCCAAAAGAAGTCGAAGCACTCCATTCTCATATTAACCCTTGCGTCTGGCGATGCAGGTAAAAAATCATGACAGTTATGGCCGATTATGAGATAAATGCTGACAAATTGAGCTTATGCCGTGGTGCTCAGCTGTCTGTAAAATCGCATCTTCTATGACCAATTTCAGGCAAATTTGTCTGGGAGAATCTTATCGTGTTAGCAGGGCTCGATTATAAGACTAACCTGTTAACCCGAGGATAGTAGAATTTCATATGGGCTAGTAAAACTGCACCTGCACTAACCTGTCTGGGTTAGTTGCTCTCAAAAGAGGAAATACAAAAAAATACTATTCTAATGTCATTATGTTGAGTACCCACCAAAGGCAGCAACGGCTTTCCAGACAAACTAATTTCAAAATATTCAACGGCTTCTCTGTATCGGTGATTGGATTAAAGAAGTGATCAGCTTTGAGCTTACAAACATTGGGTTAGTGAAGTTTGCTGCGGGATAGTAAAATCAATGATGCACTATCTTGTCTAATTTAGTAGAACAAATCCTTAAAATCTACCCCTGGGTGTTAGGCTCCAGAACGTCTCTTCAGAATTCTGATTGATCCATAAATTGATCGGTGAAAATCTTAGATTTTGTAAATGATTTACTGGAAATTGTCAAAATGCATCTCCTTGGTGGATTTCAACAAAATTTGGCCATAACAACCGTATGGTGCTACGCTTCTGAGTTCAGAACTTCGATTAGTCAGTTTTGGGGTGAAAATCTTGGATTCTATGAAAAAGTTCCCGGAAATTGTCAAAATGCATCTCCTCAGCCGCTTGGTTGATTTTAACCAAGTTTAACTAGATGGACCCTATGGTGGTACACTCCAGAAGTTCTATTCAGAAATTTGATTGGTCAGATGTCTCATCCGTAACCATTTACACCTCGAATTCTTCAAAATAAGTATCAATTTTCTCATAGAAAATGTCCATTTGCAGGTTGAGATTATTTTTGAAAATTTATCACTGGAATGACTGGCTTGATTATCGAGCCAGTCATTCCAGTAGTAAATTTACAAAATAGCATTCTACTGGAGTCCTGGTCTGAAAATGGACATTTCTCAGATCTACCACAGAAGCAATTTTTTGGGTGGCGCGAGTATTATTGGGTTAATCAATTCCCAGTTTTAACCAAATTCGGCCAGGAGCACCCCATATTGAGTGCCTGGAATTTTAACTGATCCATTTTCAGGTGAACATCTTGTTCTTGAAAATGACACCACAGGAAGTGCTTACGGTTCAGGCTGAAACTCCTGATATTTCATCGATAACTAAGGGTGATTAAAGTTTGTTCAAAAGAAATTGATCAGTGATAAAACATGGCTGTCATGGACCAATCATAATTTACTGTTTGGTGGCCATGTTGGTTCTTTATTGGTTCAATGGAACCTTTCATTCGATCTGATTGTGCATTATCAGTGTTCACTACAGGTAGGCAACTATTGGGTGCATGAGACAAGAGTCAAGAAGATTGCCAATGTTTCCTCCTGTGGTAAGATAATCCACCACTGAGTCGTGAACTGGGTTCGTCGTTTAAGTAGTCGATTGTTGAGAACCATGCCACTCCCTTAAATTTGATTTTAAATTATTTGTTTGTTTGATATATTTATCATGTCGATATTTTCAAGGTAACATTCATGATTTATGCCAGGTTTACAATTCTATCAGTGTTCACTCAAGGAGCTTAAACTTATATAAGCCTATAGGCTCAGCTTTAGCTCATTTCCCAGATGTGTTGGCTTTCAAGATTCAAAATTATTATCATAACAGCTAAATTTTTTACATAGGCTTTTATCTTTAAAAAGGAAATAGTGTATGATTTCCAAAAATTTAAAAGCCAAATCATACTTGAGAAATGGGATATCTATAAAGAAATCCATAAGTTTTAAGTTTATGAAAAGTCAGTTATTGACACATTCACTACTCGTAAGCAATTATCCCATTTAATTACTAAATGCCAATTTATCAATGTTCAAACAGTTTGGACACATTGACAAATTGACATTTAATAACTACATAATATTTTGATGGCAATTTGATATAAATGTGTTGGTGCCGATGATTTTGACAGATTTCATTTTTACAGAACCTCGAGAAAATTAATTTCAGATAAAGGGGTTTCCTTCTTTCGTGTTTATTATTGCTCATTAATATGTATGAGCTGAAAGAATGCGGGTTTTATCCAATCATTATCGCGATTCTGGCATTCCTGTGAAGGAATCGTTTAGTGGACTCGATTTACCCGTTTGTTGCTGGAAAGAAGATACGACGAACCTTCGATTCGCGCAATGCTAAATGCTAGCGGGATGGATTGGCGATTGAGCTGTCGCTAAAAATCGTTTAATATTAGAAAATATATTCTAATATGTACAGCGGGATTTTAGAACACGATTCACAAATCTTTTTTATATGAGAATCAATAGTATGACGCATTTTTCTAGCGTTGAATGTGAAAATTCATGTATTTTTAACACATGTATGCCTACCACCGAGACCCCCGAAATCTCAATACTATCTCTCGGCAAACATTGCCAAAGTTTAATCTGATGGAAATTAATCAAAGGATAAATTATTCACGTGTGTTTCGATATCGTACTACGCATCTTTGTGTCATTTTAACAAAATTAATTGCATAAATATATCTAAATGCAACTCTTCTCCTTGCCAGTCGGACTAAATAACACGTTAACGACTAGAGGGAATCCCCTCGTCCCTTCCACTTGTGACGCGTGTCACGTGGTGCGTATCACCGGTTTTACGGAACTTGCCGAGTGATATTAGGAAGCAGCAAAAGGCATAATTTCCAACCTTTATAATCACGTTCTTCTAGCATACACGTTTTAAAAAGAATAAAAGTGCATGATAACATGTTAATCTAGCATCACTCTATCTGTTTTCAAAAGAAAATGCCAGCCATGATCTACACTTTAAGTAAAAATAGGTGATATCAGTGCTAACTACAGCTGGTTTCTTAACTGTCTCACTCCTGCAAGCCAGTGCCGCCAATAATTTCAATTTTCAAAAGCTCTTCACCTGTTGAATATTTTGAAAACAATTCGACTGAAAGTTGTTGGCGGCTTAGCCACCAACAATTTCAGTCCAATTGTTTTCAATATATTTATTAGGTTCAGAGATATAACCTTTGGAATATGTCGCCTGCAAAAGCTCAGTCAGACGGTTATTAGAGGTTTAAATACAATTGAAGTAAATATTCTCTACAGGCAGGTAGGTGGTCTTTATAGCAGGTTATTCCCCACCACCACACAATCCATTTAACACATGCGCATCTGGCTGAATCACCAAGTTAGCAGCAGAGGTAGGGTGAGCTGGAGTTGAATTAAAAAATAATTTGACTGAAATCATTGCTGCCTTAGGCAGCAACAACTTTCACTGTTGCCTAAGGCAGCAACAACTTTCAATCAAATACATTTCAAAACATTTTTAAGAGCATAGATGTCAGAGCACATAATACATATCTTAAATATTTCGGCGATATTGGAAAGGTTAATCCGTTAATTGGAATTTAATATCTAGTTTGGCAATAAAATCTGACATGGTGATAAATCAATGGACGGTGGAAACAAACCTATATTTGCCCTATGAAAGTGAAACTGCAAATATTTAAGGAGTGGTAACTCTGGCATTTGACGTCCTTTCACTTTCATTTTCACAACACACATATTAGATGCTGACATTAACATTGTGACCAAGTTTGGTGTCAATCCGTCAAGAAATAACAAAATGAACCGCCATTGTTGGTGAGACAGACAGACAGATGGATGGACAGACATACAGAAGATGGATGGGGTCATCACTATACGACAGCTGACTGACAAGTAAGCGGAGTTAAGAAAACAAATTTGGGCTTCAAAATCCATCAAATAAAAAAAATTGAATATGGCAGCCAAACACGCTAAAATTTGATTGGTCCATGGCGGCCATGTTTTTTACCGATCAACTTCCCATGAACAAACTTTAATGGCCCTTAGTCCATAATCATATCCCCAAAATTTCAGCCCGATCCGTTCAGTGGTTCTGCAGAATGTCGTTTTCACGAAAACCATGTCATCCAAGATGGCTGCCGAACCATTTGGCCAATCAAGTTCCTTCGAACAAACTTGGTTCAGCTCTTGCCCTATATGATATTTCGTAAGTTTTGAATCGATCCACCAAGCGGTTTCCGAGAAGATGATTTTTAGTCATTTCCTAAAATCGGTCAAAATCCAAGATGGCCAACAGCCAAATTGGCCGATCGGCTTTGTTTGAACAAACTTGGATCCCTATGCCCTAAGGAGACTTCCTGCCAAATATAATTGAAATCGGCCCAGTGGTTCTTGAGAAGTCGTTTAAAAAAAAGGTTGACGGACGGACAGACGGACGGACGGACGCTGGACGGTCGCCATGGCATAAGTTCACTTGGCCATTCTGGCCAGGTGAGCTAAAAATTAAGGTTGAAAAAGTAGAGGTCAAATAGCAATATTAGAATGGTCATGATCTTTGACCTGGTGACGTCCATGTCACCATCCTGGATCCGCTGGGTATAAAATACCATGTACCCAAGTTGTGTTTCATTAGGGTTAAGCAAGCCCGAAATATAACATGATATGATTTGCTAAACCTAAAAACTTAACATTGAAAAATAAGTTTTTTAGAGATCAGAATGACCCTGACCTTCGACCTTGTGACTTCAGTGTCAGCATGCTTCATCCTAACATTATAGCTAACAATGTCTTCTAGTTTACTTCCAATAGGATTAACCAATCCTGAAATATATGCAGAAAAGTTTTGCTAAATGAGAAACTTAATGTTGAAAAAACAGAGTTCTGTATCAAGGTCACAGTGACCTTGACCTTTGACCTTGTGACCCCACCATCACCATGCTCCTTCCTAATATTATAGGTAACGAAGTATCCAAGTTTAGTTGCAATAGGCTTAACGAAGCATGAAATATAAGCTGAGAAGTTTTGCTAAACGCAAAAACTCAATGTTGAAATAAGTTCTGTATCAAGGCAAAGACATCACTAAAAATCTTGAAAGTCTTCGCAGCAGCATTAATCATTACAATTACAACAAGACAATTTTGATGAATTTTAATTTTTCAAGGGAGATAACGCTGGCGAATATGGGCGGATTTTTGCCAAAACAAAATTATGACACTTCGTCTATCCCTTAAAACATCTGCTGAAGAAAAAATTGTGAGTGTAGGTTCAAAACCCTTCGAGATCTGGACTGGACAAGAAAATTTGGACGAATTTTAGCTTTTCAAGGGAGATAACTCTGTCAAATATGAGCAGATTTTGCCGAAATGATATCATCATGACACTTCGTCCATCCCTAACACATCCACTGAAATTGTGACTGTAGGTTCAAAACTCTTCGAGATATGGCTCGGACAAGAACATTTTGACAAATTTGAGCTTTTCAAGGGAGATAACTCTGGCGAATATGGCCAGATTTTGGCAAAATGAAATCATGACACTTCGTCTATCCCTACAACATCTGCTGAAAAAAAATTGTGAGTGTATTCAAGATCCGTCCTGGACAAGACAATTTTGACGAATTTTAATCTTTCAAGGGAGATAACTCTGGCGAATATGGGCAGATCGTGCCGAACCGAAATCATGACACTTCGCCTATACGTAACACATCTTCGGAAAAACAATTGTGAGTGTAGGTTCAAAACTCTTCGAGCTCTGTCCCGGACAAGAAAACTTTGACGAATTTTAAGCTTTCAAGGGAGATAACTCTAGCGAATATGGGAGGATTTTGCCGAATCAAAATCATGACACTTCATCTATAGGTAACACATATCTGCTGGAAAAAAAAATTGTGACTGTAGGTTCAAAACTCTTCGAGATCTGTCTCGGACAAGAAAATTCTGACAAATTTTAAGCTTTCAAGGGAGATAACTCTAGCGAATATGGGAGGATTTTGCCGAATCGAAATCATGACACTTCGTCTATAAGTAATATATCTGCTGAAAAAACAATTTGTGAGTGTAGGTTCAAAACTCTTCGAGATCTAATAAATAACGTAGATAAGTGTGTCACGAACGCATAATTAGTGACAGGCTAAGCGTTGTTGTACGAATTGTATGTCTTTACTTTTTAATAAAGATGCTGTTGGATATTTTGAAACTAATTTAACTGGGCACTGTTGCTGCCATCAGCAACAGCAACCAGTTAAATTAGTTTCAAAATATTCAACAGCTTACGTGTAGTTCTGGAGAAATTGATAGTTAGGAAGTTCAGTGATCAATCGATGCCAACATGAGCGAGGTGTGGTTGGAGCTGAGCTAGAGATGGGTGGTACATAGGTAAAACAGAAAAGGTCCATTATTAGCTAATAAATTTTGTCTGCCATGTGGATATGAAAAGTCCATCCACTGATTTTTGTCTTTGGCGGTCAACATGATCAAGATCTTAATGAACTTACTGTCATGACTGTAGCAGGTTTTCGAGGCATTCAACAGAATTTCAACTCAGTGCCATTTCGCTCCAGGGCAAGAATATTTGGCCAGAATATCAATGTTTTTCAAACTAAACACTTTCCCTAATCATAAAATATCACAGTGCAGATTTGTTATAATTATTTTCGTTAATAGCTTTATCCTATGTTTGACGAAAATGTGGACAAGCCGGTTAGAGAAATATGTAGCTTCAGAAAACCACTGTGCCACACTTGTATAAACTACTGCACCACAGCGAGACCACTGCATCACACTTTTAGAAACCACTGTGCAATACCTAGCTGAATTTTCAATTCTCTTGTGTTGATTTGGTCTTGCCAGATTGTATTGATATTGTGTTCAGAAATTGCACTCTAATGGTTATAATAGCATATTAATTGTGATTTCAGAATTACATGTACTATCTGGCAATTCGATCAGCGATACCAATTTTCATTTTTTTAAACGTTGTGTTAGCAATTCCCATTCGAAGCAGTTGGTAACATTTTCCGGTATTGCCAATACTAGCGGTTTTGATAGCTTTATGCGATTGATCGAATAATCGAGATTACATATCTAAAATGATTGAATGATTGCGATTAAATAAATTGCATAATGGTGCAAGCCTACTACCTGTATAACACATTGCAAACAAACTATTAAATTTATTCTGTAGACGAGACATTTAACTACAGGCTGTGTTTGCTTAATTTATTGGCTAGATTTGCTTAAGAAAATCTATATATTTACTTATTGAACGTAGATCTGCATATTTCTGACAGTTTAGACGGTGCAATAACTGGCTTGATTACTGAGCCAAATTTTCAAAAATACGCTTCTCTTGGCCTGCAAATGGACATTCCTCAAGATCACTGCTGAGGCCGGTTTTAGTTTTGCCATTAACCCTTTAATCAGCCAAAAATGGCTTCTGCAGTGGTCTTGAGAAATGTCCATTTGCAGACCAAGAGAAGACTATTTTTGAAAATTTACCACTGGAATGACTGGCTCTATAACCGAGCCAGTAATTCCAGTGGTAAATTTTCAAAAATAGTCTTCTCTTGGCCTGCAAATGAACATTTTCTAAGAAAAAAAATCTAAATTTAAAAAACAAATTCAAGGGTTAAAGGGTTAATTTTAACATCATTCCACATAATTGTTTTTAATCCGTAACCCTAGAATTTCTTCCAAAAAATTTCAATTTTCTCATAGAAAATGTCCATTTGCAAACCATGAGAAGACTATTTTTGAAAATTTACCAATGGAATGTCTGGCTCGGTTATCGAGCCAGTCATTCCAGTGGTAAATTTTCAAAAATAGTCTTCTCTTGGTCTGCAAATGGACATTTGTCAGGAGCACTGCAGAAGCTGTTTTTGGCTGATATGAGGGTTAAAGGGTTAAACACATGGGGGTTGCTTAACCCATTAACCTTCATAGATCAAAAATAAATTCTTTCTGTCTGATGTAAGGAATATTCTGCTAAAACAGCTTTCTTGTATCATCGTCTTGAAATTGAGTCTCTGGAATTTCAAGGGTTAATCAAATCCCTATCAAGGTGTTGTCATTAGTAACCGGTGAAGTAAGTACAGTTCAGAAATAACTTAACATGTTTCTAAAACAAAATAAAATGTAATGTTGAATATTTTGAACATTTAATCTGATTGGAAGACATTGCTGTTCTAACTTTTTACTAACTGACATGTCTCTGTTTTGAAAACATGATGACTTATCTCTGAGCTGTACTGTAGGTGAACTTGATCATTATCAGGTGGATGGGTCAACAGAAAGGAAGATGGTTGAACACAATGTTTTCTAGTTGCCGACATGCTATGTATATATGGCGCATACCTGACTGGACTGCCTCTGATTGGTGGTCGGGTATATGTTTCTTGTTCTCGGCTGACTCGGTGATGTACTGACATCTCCTCAACTCTGCAAGATTAGAAATATTTAGTTAATCATCAAATTTCGTCAGGAAATTACGGCTTTGTTTAGCAGTCAATGTCACTTTGCAGGCCAAGAGATGGTCATTTTTTAAGTTTTTATGGAATTTATTAGTTATTACTGAAACGTATTTTCAAAAAAGTCTCTTGACGGTGGCTGCAAGTGGACATTTCTCAAGACCACTATATAGAAGCCATTTTTAACCTCCACGGTTAATCAAGAAAATTTTAATTTTCTCATTCAAAATGTCCATTTGCAGACTAGAAGACTATTTTTTTGAAAACTTGCCACTGGAATAACTGGCTTGGCCATCGAGCCAGTCATTACAGTGGTAAATTGTCATCAATAGTCTTCGCTTGGTCTGCAAATGGACATTGCTCAAAACCACTGCAGAAGCCATTTTTTGCTGATACGAGTGTTCTAGCTACATGTCCATCACAAGTCTAGCTACACACCCATCACAATTCTAGCTACATACTCATCACAAATCTCGCTACACGCCCATCACAATTCTAACTACATACTCATCACAATTCTCGCTACACGCCCATCACAATTCCAGCTACACACCCATCACAATTCTAGCTACATGCCCATCACAATTCTAGCTACATGCCCATCACAATCCTAGCTACATGCCCATCACAATTCTCACTACATGCCCATCACAATTCTAGCTACATACTCATCACAATTTTCGCTACATGCCCATCACAATTCTCGCTACACGCCCATCACAATTCTAGCTACATGCCCATCACAATTCCAGCTACACGCCCATCACAATTCTAGCTACACGCCCATCACAATTCCAGCTACACGCCCATCACAATTCCAGCTACACGCCCATCACAATTCTAGCTACATGCCAATCACAATTCTAGCTACATGCCCATCACAATCCTAGCTACATGCCCATCACAATTCTCGCTACATGCCCATCACAATTCTCGCTACATGCCCATCACAATTCTAGCTACATACTCATCACAATTCTAGCTACATGCCCATCATAATCCTAGCTACATGCCCATCACAATTCTAGCTACATGCCCATCACAATCCTAGCTACATGCCCATCACAATTCTAGCTACATGCCCATCACAATCCTAGCTACATGCCCATCACAATTCTAGCTACATGCCCATCACAATCCTAGCTACATGCCCATCACAATTCTAGCTTCAGGCCCATCCCAATTCTCGCTACACGTCCATCACAATTCTAGCTACATGCCCATCACAATTCCAGCTACACGCCCATCACAATTCTAGCTACATGCCCATCACAATCCTAGCTACATGCCCATCACAATTCTCGCTACATGCCCATTACAATTCTCGCTACATGCCCATCACAATTCTAGCTACATACTCATCACAATTCTAGCTACATACTCATCACAATCCTAGCTACATACTCATCACAATTCTAGCTACATGCCCATCACAATTCTAGCTTCTAGCTTCACGCCCATCACAATTCTAGCTACATGCCCATCACAATCCTAGCTACATGCCCATCACAATTCTCGCTACACGCCCATCACAATCCTAGCTACATGCCCATCACAATTCTAGCTACATGCCCATCACAATCCTAGCTACATGCCCATCACAATTCTCGCTACATACTCATCACAATCCTAGCTACATGCCCATCACAATTCTAGCTTCAGGCCCATCCCAATTCTAGCTACATGCCCATCACAATTCTAGCTTCACGCCCATCCCAATTCTAGCTACACGCCCATCACAATTCTAGCTTCACGCCAATCACAATTCTAGCTTCAGGCCCATCCCAATTCTAGCTACATGCCCATCACAATTCTAGCTTCATGCCCATCCCAATTCTAGCTACACACCCATCGCAATTCTAGCTTCACGCCAATCACAATTCTAGCTTCAGGCCCATCCCAATTCTAGCTACATGCACATTCCAATTCTAGCTACATACTCATCATAATTCTAACTACACGCCCATCACAATTCTAACCACATGACCATCACAATTCTAGCTTCAGGCCCATCCCAATTCTAACCACATGACCATCACAATTCTAGCCACACACCCATCACAATTCTAGCTTCACGCCCATCCCAATTCTAGATACATACCATCACAATTCTAGCTACATACCCATACAAATTCTAGCTACATGCCCATCACAATTCTAACTACATATCCATCACAATTCTAGCTTCAGGCCCATCCCAACTAAAACTACATGACCATCCCAAATTTAGCTACATGACCATCACAATTCTAGCTTCACACCCATCCCAATTCTAGCTACATACCCATACTAATTCTAGCTACACACCCATCACAATTCTAGCTACACGCCATCACAATTCTAGCTACACACCCATCACAATTCTAGCTTCACGCCCATCACAATTCTAGCTTCACGCCCATCACAATTCTAGCTTCACGCCCATCCCAATTCTAGCTACATACCATCCCAATTCTAGCTACATACCATCACAATTCTAGCTACATACCATCCCAATTCTAGCTACATACCATCCCAATTCTAGCTACACGCCAATCACAATTCTAGCTACATACCCATCATAATTCTAGCTACACGCCCATCACAATTCTAGCTCTACGCCTATCACAATTCTAGCTACACGCCCATCACAATTCTAGCTATATACCCATCATAATTCTAGCTTCACGCCCATCACAATTCTAGTTACACGCCCATCACAATTATAGCTACACGCCCATCACAATTATAGCCACATACCCATCATAATTCTAGCTACACGCCCATCACAATTCTAGCTATATACCCATCATAATTCTAGCTACACGCCTATCACAATTCTAGCTCTACGCCTATCACAATGCTAGCTACACGCCCATCACAATTCTAGCTACATACCCATCATAATTCTTGCTACACACCAATCCCAATCCTAGCTACACGCCCATCATAATTCTAGCTACACGCCCATCACAATTCTAGCTATATACCCATCATAATTCTAGCTACACGCCTATCACAATTCTAGCTCTACGCCTATCACAATTCTAGCTACACGCCCATCACAATTCTAGCTACATAACCATCATAATTCTTGCTACACACCAATCCCAATCCTAGCTACACGCCCATCACAATTCTAGCTACACACCCATCACAATTCTAGCTTCACGACCATCACAATTCTAGCTACATACCCATCGTAATTCTAGCTACACGCCCATCACAATTCTAGCTACGCGCAGGACATTTTTTACACATATATGTTACAATCTATTAAAAATTTTAGAACCTGAATTCCAAACTCTAAATTTTAAGGTGCCTATAAAATCAAGCTGCTGAATATTTTGAATGTAATTTGATTTGGGGCTGTTGCTGCTGCCACGACTGCTGCAGCAGCTAGCAGTCAATTAGTTTCAAAATATTCAACATAATTTCCTACCAAGAGAATATTAATTAAATTGTAAATATAAGACACACATACAATTGGAGCTTCTTGACAGACCTAATGTACGTCATTTTGTGACAGACCTACATGTACATCATTTTGTGACAGACCTACATATACGCCATTTTGTGACAGACCTACATATACATCATTTTGTGACAGACCTACATATACATCACAGACCTACATGTACATCATTTTGGGACAGACCTACATATACGCCATTTTGTGACAGACCTACATGTACATCATTTTGTGAGAGACCTACATATACGTCATTTTGTGACAGACCTACATATACGTCATTTTGTGACAGACCTACATGTACATCATTTTGGGACAGACCTACATATACGCCATTTTGTGACAGACCTACATGTACATCATTTTGTGACAGACCTACATATACGTCATTTTGTGACAGACCTACATATATGCCATTTTGTGACAGACCTACATATATGCCATTTTGTGACAGACCTACATACCGTAATTTCTCGACTAAAGGCCGCCCTCAAATATAGGACGCTGTACCAAATTTGATCAAAATCTGCCCAAAAAACTTATAATCAAGTATAAGACGCTGTTAAATTTAGAAAAAACGTACCTTTAAAAAATCGAAAATTGGTATAAAAAAATAACCATCACTCAGCGCTTTGTTTAATGCATGATTAAAATGATCATGGTGGAAGAGAAATTATTAAATAGGACCGCCTAAATATCGTGTATCTTCAATAAAGATTGTTTATTACATCAAAATCAATCGGATTTTGGCATAAAATGTCTCCTTGAAGACATACAAATCGCGTGATAGAAACAGATTGTAATGGCTCTTTTGCGTTTGGAGGTGCTGTGTGATCTTATGCGCTAACAGGAGTTGGTTATCTGGCTCTTTTGTGATTGGAGGCGCTGTGTAATCTTAAGCGTTAACGGGAGTTGGTTCTAAAATGGGTATGGGAATATTCAGATGGTCACTAGTTGTAATGACTCTTTTGCGTTTGGAGGCGCTGTGTGATCTTATGCCCTAACGGGAGTTGGTTATCTGGCTCTTTTGTGATGGAGGCGCTGTGTAATCTTATGCGCTAACGGGAGTTGGTTATCAAACGGGTACGGGAACATTCAGTTCCTATTGCGCAATGATGATATATAGCAATTTCTGAGTCCAGAATATTTAGATCCGAGTACTCGCTCTAATTAGAATAAAGATCTTTTGCGATTGGAGGCGAATCACGTGATTTATACACGTATCTTTTCTCGACGCCATTTTATGTCAAATTCTGGATTAATTTTGATGTAATAAGTGATATGTATTAAAGAATAAGCAATATTTAGGTGCCCCAATTTAATAATTTCACTTCTGCTTGGTGTTTTTTTAGTATACATTGAACATAGTCGTCAGGCGGCGCGAATTGTCTAGGGTAACATTTAGTTCAATTTCCGAGGTATAATCTGTGAATTTTTAAGAAATATTTCGACCCAAAAATGTGCGGAAGGAATGTTCTCGATTATAGGACGCACCCCCACCCCCCCCCCCCCCACCCCTTTCTAGTAGATGTATTTTGACAAAAAACTGCGTCCTTTAGTCGAATTTTCACGGTATACGCCATTTTGTGACAGACATACATATACATCATTTTGTGACAGACGGACATATACGTCATTTTGTGACAGACCTACATATATGTAGGCTTGCACGATTATCCGATATTATCGAAAATCACGATTTTTTTTTCCCAGCCACGATTTTTTATATGCTTTTGAAAAAATCGAAATATCGCGAAAATTTTACTATAACGCCGTATTCTGCCTATTTGTCATGTGTTTGTAGCGTAGCCTTCTATTACGGCAAGCTGTTCAATTTATTTTCAAACCAACATCTTTGCGAGAGGGATGGGCTTATATTAGGAATAAGTCAAGAAAAAGTTGGAAGTTCATTCTTTAAAATTATTTTAAAAGATGGACAATAATACGAAGATTGAACGCAATTTACCGGTACAATTTCTTGCCGCCATACCGTATACCTCAAACTACGATCGTGTGAGTGAAATTATTACATGGGACGGTATAAATATTGTATATTTTTTAATTAGCATGGTTTACAAAATCTAAATTAATCCTAAATTTGACTATAAATGGCGTCGCGATAATATATAAATCACGTGATATTGCTTGCTCTCCTGTTTTTGGGGGCGAGAGGTAGTGCGTTCACAAATGTGATAGTTAAATGAGACGGTGTAGATGCTTTAGCAAGCAAGGTGAACTATCCGAGACGTTTCTGAAGGCTAACTATTATTAGTAAAATATATAAATCACGTGATATTGCTCGCCCTCCTGATTTTGGAGCCGAGAGGTGGTGTGTTCACAAATGTGATAACTAAATGAGACGGTATACACGCTTTAGCCTGCATGGTGAACTATCCGAAATGTTTCTGAAGGCTAACTATTATTAGTAAACGGGTAGTCGGTAAATGCGGATCAGATCTAAGCATTAGATATCTATGGATCTAAAGCGCATTCCTAATATCACGTGATTTGTACATTTTCACAATGACCACATGAAATGTCAAATTTTTGGTGTAATAAACGGTGATTATAACAGAGTACACAATATTTAGGTTGTCCAATGTAACAATTTCACTCCCGCAATGATGGACAGGGTATACATCAAGCCACGGTGTAAGGCGTTAAAAATTTAGACCAGGAAATTGTGTCCTATTTCCGTGTTATTAACATTAATGTTTTTTAAGCGACTGGATGTAAAGTTTTTGTTGAAATCTACCAATTAGAAGTCATATTTGGTTAAAACCGATATGAAAACTCATAGTGGAACCGATATGTCTACATAAGCCAAACCGTACAGTCCAACTCAACCAAAGACCAATTCACCCCGTGAATTCATATACCATAAAATATGCTATACGATATATCGAAATATCGCGATTTTCTCACCACGATATATCGCCATACATTCTAGGACAATATCGTGCAAGCCTACATATACGTCATTTTGTGACAGACCTACATGTACGTCATTTTGTGACAGACCTACATATACCTCATTTTGTGACAGACCTACATATATGTTATTTTGTGACAGACCTTCATATACACCATTTTGTGACAGACTTACATATACATCATTTTGTGACAGACTTACATATACATCATTTTGTGACAGACCTACATGTACGTCATTTTGGGACAGACCTACATATACCTCATTTTGTGACAGACCTACATATATGTTATTTTGTGACAGACCTTCATATACACATTTTGTGACAGACTTACATATACATCATTTTGTGACAGACCTACATGTACATCATTTTGTGACAGACCTACATATACGTCATTTTGTGACAGACCTACATATATGTTATTTTGTGACAGACCTTCATATACACCATTTTGTGACAGACCTACATGTACGCCATTTTGTGACAGACCTACATGTACATCATTTTGTGACAGACCTACATATACGTCATTTTGTGACAGACCTACATATACGTTATTTTGTGACAGACCTACATATACGTCATTTTGTGACAGACCTACATGTACATCATTTTGTGACAGACCTACATATACGTTATTTTGTGACAGACCTACATGTACATCATTTTGTGACAGACCTACATGTACATCATTTTGTGACAGACCTACATATACGTCATTTTGTGACAGACCTACATATACGCCATTTCGTGACAGACCTACTTTATGTCATTTTGTGACACACCTACATGTATGTCATTTTGTGACAGACCTACATATACGCCATTTTGCGACAGACCTACTTTGTTATTTTGTGACAGACCTACATGTACGTCATTTTGTGACAGACCTACATATACGTCATTTTGTGACAGACCTACATATACGCCATTTCGTGACAGACCTACTTTATGTCATTTTGTGACACACCTACATGTATGTCATTTTGTGACAGACCTACATATACGCCATTTTGCGACAGACCTACTTTGTTATTTTGTGACAGACCTACATGTACGTCATTTTGCGACAGACCTACATGTACATCATTTTGTTCGTGATGTCAGCTAGCAAGTGATGTAATAGATTGATGTCAGAATAAGAACTAATTTCACCAGCCAATAGAAATCCCTCACCATCTACTTCATACTTCTTCCATTGACTACAAACGTTTCTGGGAAACTGAATTAACTTAAGTGACTAATTCTTGCTGATGTCAAAATCTCACTACAAGTAACTGCGTTAGCCATCTTTGGAGGATTGAAGGAAATTTCAATTTCCCTTTCTCCGAGATCTAACAATACTTACCATTACATTACTTATTGACTAACAGCTCAACTGAAGCTGTGCCCTAGGAATCTAGATTTAGAAAGCTCTACCGGCTCCTGGAACCGGGTACCCAGTTCCCAACAACCAGTTACCAACCTGCCAGAGACGCCTATATAGTTTGCATAGCCTCCAAACAAGACAACTCATGGCTTGTAACTCATGTAATGGTAAGCATTGTTAGATCTCGGAGAAAGGGAAATTGAAATTTCCTTCATTCTCCTTCGATCAATACTTACTATTACATTACTCATTGATAACACCAGATTTAGTCAGTAACGTGATGGGAAGGAGCAAGCCATACAAAGCCTCTTTTACCCCTAGAGAAAGAACTTAGACTTAAACTTGTCACACACATTTGAAGGACCGACAAGTTTTGGACTGAATCACATTCGCATCACCGCTTCCCTACCCACCCACCCACCCTCTTTTCTCCTAACACGGGAGAGAACTGACGAACATGCATCTCGCCTGAAACACAAATGTACCAAGAGGGTTAACAGCTCCTGACACATATAAGCCTGGGAATGAGCATGAATATTTAAGATGAATGATCATGATATATAACCACAAGAGGCCCCTGGGCCTGTGTCGCTCACCTGGAGCACCATCAATTTTTGTCAAAATTGTTGGTGAGTTGTTTAGCAGTCTTTTAAATGAGTTTGTGGACATTTTTGCAAGTGCAATATGGCCACCAAACACACTACATTCTGATTGGCCCACGGCGCCCATGTTTTTTTGATGGATCAAACTCGTTTGAACAAATTTTAATGGCCCAAATTTCGGCCTGATCCCTTCAGCGGTTCCGGAGGAGTCGTTTTCAGGAAAACTAAGTCATCCAAGATGGTCGCCGAACCATTTGATCAATCAAGTTCTCTTGAACAAACTTGGCTTACCTCTTGGCTTAGATGAAGATTCCCCAAGTGGTTTCGGAGATTTTTTAGACATTTCCTACATTCGGCCGAAATCCAAAATGGGCCAAATTGGCCGATCGGGTTCATTTGAACAAACTTGGATCCCTATGCCCTAAAGGATGCTTCCTGCCAAACATAATTGATATCGCCCTAGTTGTTCTCGAGAAGACATTTTAAATTTCCCATTGCTTTAGCATGGGAGCTTCTGACGAGAAAATTATCCAAGATGGCCGTCAAACTGTTTATCCGACAATTTTGAAAATTGCAAATTTGAGCTCAGAATACCCAAAAACATATACAGAACCAATTTTGAACTCCAAATCCATCAAATAATAAAATCCAATATGGCCGCCAAACAGGCTACATTTTGATTGGCCCACGGCGGCCATGTCTTTTGACGGAGCAACTTCTCTTGAACAAATTTAAATGGTCCTTAGTCCCTGATCATATCATCCCAAATTTCGGCCTGATCCCTTCAGCGGTTCTGGAGACGTCATTTTCGGGAAAACTAGCTCATCCATGATGGCCGCTGAACCATTCTGTCAATCAAGTCGTCTTAAGCAAACTTGGCTTACGTCTTTCCCTAGATGAGGTTTCATAAGTTTTGAATCGATTCCCCAAGCGATGTCGGATAAGATTTTTAAAGACATTTCCTAAAATCGGCTGAAATCCAAGATGGCCGCCGGCCAAATTAGCCGATCGGCTTCATTTGAACAAACTTGGATCCCTATGCCCTAAGGATGCTTCCTGTTAAATATAATTGAAATCTGCCTAGTAGTTCTCCAGAAGAAGACATTTTAAATTTCCCATTGCTTTAAATTGGGCGCCTTTGGCGGGAAAATAATCCAAGATGGCCACCAAACCATTTATCCGACAGTTTCGAAAATGGCAAATTTGAGCTCAGAATACCCAAAACCATATATAGAACAAGTTTCGGCCTCAAAATCCATCAAATAAAAAAAATCCAATATGGCCGCCAAACACGCTACATTTTGAATGGGCCACGGCGGCCATGTTTTTTGACGGATCAACTTCCCTTGAACAAACTTTAATGCTCCTTACTCCCTGATCATATCTCCCAAATTTTGGCCTGATCCCTTCAGCGGTTCTGGAGAAGTCATTTTTGGGAAAACTAGAGGTCATTTTCGGGAAAACTAGCTCATCCAAGATGGCCACCAAACCATTTGGTCAATCAAGTCTTCTTGAACAAAGTTGGCTTAGCTCTTTTCCTAGATGATGTTTCATGAGTTTTGAATCGATTCCTAAAGTGGTTTCGGAGAAGATTTTTAAAGATGTTTCCTAAAATTGGCCGAAATCCAAGATGGCCGCCGGCCAAATTGGCTGATTAGCTCCATTTGAACAAACTTGGATCCCTATGCCCTAACGATGATTCCTGCCAAATATAATTGAAATCGGGCCAGTGCTTCTTGAGAAGTCGTTTAAAGGAAAAGTTGACGGACAGACAGATGACAGATGGATGGACACACGACGGACCAGGTGAGCTAATACAAAAAAAAATGTCAAACTTGAATTACATGTACCGCATGAATTATGGATTCCAGACGTGGCACCACCAACCAACACACTTTCGACCAGACGTGTCCCATACAGTTGAATTCCTCTCACTTGACCATGTCTGTTCTTACTACTTTTGCTTTTCAAAGTTATCAAAAGCAGAGTGGCCACTAGACTATCATTTCAAAACAGCTAAAGCGAGTGGATTGGCAGGGTCTGACATATCCCTCATATAGTAATCCGTGAAAGAGGACTCACAGTGCCATTGTGCAATGGCCATTATGTCGTCTAACGGGAGACCATTGAATAGGGCGGTCGAGGCGGCTATTCCTCTAACATCGTGAGCCCTAGCACATTGCACCTGGTGCCCAGTCGCAATCTCGTGGGTAGTCTGAATGCATTCTACTACCCAACGAGAGATAATATCCATGGATGCGGCGCCATATGGCTTCTTATGGCAGATCCACAGATGTCTATCATTTGACCGTAGAGAGTCCGTCCGTTTTTTGTACTTGGTCTGGCATTACAATCAAACCTAGTTAGTTTCGGTATAATGATCGATTTGCCGGGATATTTCAGATTGATTCTTTGACATAAATTCTGCTCTTGTCAGCAATCGCAGACCTTCTCCAGAGACAATAAATCAGTCCCTCTCTACTGAAAGTGCATGGATCTCACTGCGCCTTCTCGCTGAGGAGTTGCCAACAGAAAAAAAGAGTCAGATACTTTAGACTAGCGGAGCCCAAAGGTTCAAAAGGGTGCTTGGCTAGTACTAAGCAAAAAAGATAGACTCCAGGCTGGAATGACTACTGGTTGTCTTGGTCGGAGATTGCTCATTCCCTTCACCATCACGTTTAACTGGGTCACCTCTGGACTATCCCTGTTGGCTAGACAAGGGATAACTGATGCCAAAGCTGACTTGCATCCAGCAATAGTGACAGGAGCTAGTCCTGCAAAGTACAGCTCACAGAGAAAGTCTGCTATTTGCTGAATAGTGGATTGAAAGGGATCAATACCCTTTCCCTCACACCACTCTGCAAATTTGTTAACCTTGTGGCTATGACTTGAAGGTTGACCTTCTCGCGGCTGCAATGAAACTCGCAGCCTGTTGAGAAAAGCCTTCCGACGTGGAACTTTGTTTGATAACATCCACAGTCATTTTGAACATCTCTGGCCGCTCATGTAGGAAGCGGCCCTTGGTCTGGAAGATTATGTTCGGAATCTCGGGCAGCTGCACTGGATTGTCCACCAGCAGATCCAGGAGATCCGTGAACCACACCCTGCTGGGCCAATATGGCGCTATTAGAAGCACCAGGCACAGCTCATCCCTGATCTTCACCAAGACCTTCGGCAGAAGAATGGTGGGTGGGTACACGTACGCGTGCATCCCTCTCCAGCTTATCGCCAGGGCGTCGGTATCGACAGCATTTGGATCTGGAATCGGCGAGACATATGTCATGATTTGAGCATTTTCCTTTGCCCCAATGCTCGAAGATCCCTCGTAGAACTGGAGGGTTGAGAGACCATTCTGTTGGTAGAATTCTCTGTCTGCGAAACAAAGCATCCGCCAGAATGTTCAATCGTTCAGGAATGTGAGCTGCTTTCAAAACAACTGAGTAATTCCTGCACCATTGAATCATGTGCCACACCTTCATACATAGTGTGCGTGACTTGGTCCCTCCTTGGCGATTTATGTATGATACTACTGTCGAATTGTCCGACCGTATCAACATCACCTTGCCCCTGACTTCTGGAAGAAACTTTTCCACTGCCATCATTTCCAACAGATTGATATGCAGCTGACACTTGGAGAGTCCATGTACCCGAAACCTGGTGTTCTCCCAGGCAGGCCCCCACCCCTCCAGCATTGCATCCATGTACACAGACAGCTGGGGATGGGGTAGGTGAAGCGAAACTCCTACTAGAAGATTCTGACACTCCTTCCACCACACAAGATGCAGCATTATTGGCTGCAACACAGGTACCAGCTTTGACAGGGGTTCTGTTCTCTGTTTCCAGAGACATCAGATACAACTGGATAGGTCTTCACATTAGAGCAGATGGAGACCATCATGTCCAGCATCTGATGAAACCTCCTCGCCTGAATGTGGTTTCCCAATCGAAAACTCTTGAGGATGGCTAACAGAGACACCACTCTGGGCTCTGACGGGTAAACCCTGCCTTCCTCGAGATTGAATCGCATCCCCAAATAAACGAAGTGCTGCGTGGGCGTCAATTCGGATTTCTCCCTATTGACTACCCAGCCTAGATCTGAAAGTAATTTCAGAGTCAGAGCAGTATCCACTTTTAACCTGACTGGCGTGTCCGCCTTGATAAGCCAATCGTCTATGGAGGTGTGAAGCGCCACATTCTCTATTCTGAGAAACGCTGTCACCACTAGGACCACTCTGGTGAAAACCCTTGGGGCTGTCGACAGGCCGAATGGGAGGACTACAAACTCCCAAACACGATTCTGAAACACGAATCTCAGAAACCTGTGACAACCCCTGTTCATTGGAATGTGGAAATATGCATCTTTTAGATCGATCGACACACCACATTCCTTTCCTCAATCCTACCATTGGCGACCTCAGAGTTTTCATCTCGAACCGAGGCATATGGATAAACCAATTCAATGGCCTGAGATTGAGTACAGGTCTCCACCCACCCACCCCTGTGCTCTTGGGGACAAGGAACATGTTTGAATAAAAGCCTGAAGTGCTCTGGTTTGCTGGTTTTATTGCTACCTTCAGAAGCAAACCTGACACTTTTTTTAATGGCTTCTAAATTGTCTGGCTCCCTTGGTACGGGAGTACAGACAGGTGCCAAAGACAGATTTTGTGGCGGGAAACCTCACCACTCTGGCATATATACCCCTGCGATATCCAACCCAGGATCAGACTGTCTGACGTCACACTTCGCCAAGCCTCGACGAAAACCATGAGCCTTCCACCCGCTATAGGCGCATTGACGCCTAATGCGGGTGTCTGGCTCGCGATCTGGTTCTCACCCCACACACACCCACCCCGCCCCTCTTAACTAGAGAAAGAGAGTAGCATTTTGGTTTTGGCTTGACTGGTCTAACTGGCACTGCTGTTCCTGTCGCACAGGCACGATCCAGATGGATACAAGGGGAGCTATCATACCCTCAGGTACGACCCACTCCCTTCTTTCCACTCTTGGAGGACTTCCCCTTGCCCTTACCGTCTCGGGTGATAAGGGCCACCACTAGGGTGGGCAGGGGCCTCCGCAACCTTCCTCGCCTTCTTAGCCACCGGTGGCTGAGAAGGCCCAGCAAGAGCCCCAGGAGCTGGCGTGGCTTTCGCCTTGCTCTTACGCTTCTTCTGCTTCTTGGAGAAAAGCCGAGCAGCTAGCGATTTCGCTACAGCTCCTAGTGCATGCACCTGACGCACTAGCTCCATGTGTAGGTTCACCGCTTACCAACTTTGCGCAATGTTATCCGTGTCTTCTAGGATGGCCCGCGATTGGCCACCGAAGATGCTAGGGCTGTTCAGGGGCATTCCAAGCAAACGCTCCCTGACAGTCATAGCCGAACGCCGTCAAGGACAATCTGACTTGGTCACACACGCCTGCATACTGGCCAGTGCATCCATCGACAGCACAAGGCCGTCGTTGACGCACGAAAGCGCAGCAGGTGGCACAGGGTGGCCTGCCCCAGCTTCAGCCCACACTGACTGAAGCAAGTGATAGGAGTGATTTACAACGTTCATAGCTGCCATCACTCCCTCATCGCAGAGGGACAGGACTTCTTCACTGTGTGCCTGACTCTTGTCCACAAGGGCCTGAGCGGGGCCATCCGCTCCTGCACTCTGGACGCCAAGAACCCAACGGTCATCCTCAGTGACCATTGGGACCACACCATAACACTCGTACTCCCCTTGGGGAAACGGCACCTTGCCCGCACCTCCCTAGAGGCCGCAGGGAGCTGACTCTTAGTCATCCGAGTCGCGGGCAAGACACCCACCCCGTCTGAATGGATGCCACCAACAGACGGGGCATGTCTTCCTCAGCTGTGGCCGAGACCACAGACGGGTCCACCCTGGCTAGCCAAGCCAGAGCATCGGACCAGTCCACTTCTAAAGAAGACACCCCCCGTAAACACATCACCCGTTGATGTGTTCACTGGTCTACCAGCAGCGGCCTCCCGGCAAGGAGCCACTGCTGGATAGCCAACAACACTGGTACCGTGCGGTTCCGCCACCACCCCATGAAACACACTGTTCCATGGAGTAGGCCCACACAGAAAACTGTGCGGACCCATAGCGGTTACGGAACTGTGGCCATACACGGGTGCCAATGGTACCCCGTGGTTGGCCGCTGGACCAGGCGAGATAGGCGAGTACCATGCCTGGCCAGCCACACCTGTCACCGCGTCGGTTGGTGGCAAACCAGCCAGCACTGGACGGGTGCCCGGTACCGGTGTGGTCTTAACTACGGGCGGAGCGGCTGCCATGGCTTGCACCAAACCAGACAAATGGAGGGCGGTTCCATCCAGGACGGCATCGACCTCCATGCACTCTACCCGCAGTATCTCAGGCCACAACAACCTCTCCTCTTTGGCCTCCTCATCCTCAGACCCCGAAGTCGTCACAAGACGAAGGCACACTGGAGCCATCTTGGTGGACGGCTCCCATGCCTGACGGACCGGCTATGGCTACTGGACCATCTGGAGGTGGGCGCAGAGAAGCAGTACCCGCCAGGCCGGCGCCATACAAGATGGCACACCCCCACCACCCACACCTCCCGGTAGGCAGTCTAGAACCCTGTCCATAACGGACACGGAGAGGATGCGCCACAGTCTTTGGTATCAAAGACGACACCAGCGTGGGTAGGATGCTATGCAAGAAGCCTTGCATAGCGGGCCCAAACCACGCCGGGGTGCCATCTCCGAACCCTCCAACTGTGGTCAAGGAGCACCCCAAGGGGCCGAAACGGACGCTCCTTGATTTCTTTTCGGTCCGCCTGACCCCGCGTCAGACTCCACCAAGTCCTTCTGGGCAAGGAACTTGACCACCAATTCGACAGGCACACTGAACAGACACTACACTGATCGTCTACATTGCACCGATAACAGACATGGTCCTTGAAGGCGACCTTTGCGAACTTGTGGCACTCCAGACATGATGGCGGGGTAGGCTTGGCCTGAAAACAAGCACAAGACCTAAATAAGCAAGCTGAATGAAATAGGAATGGAAGGCATTTTCAAATAGTTTGACAATAAATTATAAGATTAACCCTCCTGCACCCAACACCCGCAACATTACAATGAAGATCGCTTAAGCTGGCGACAAGAATGAGAGCGGGCCAATAATACACCCATAAATTGATTCTGCAGGATGTATAAAACAGAACCAGGAACCGTATCGGACACATTCACGGTATATTTAAGAATACCAAAATTATACTACACAAACGAATGCCAAACAATACGAGAAGGAACAACATAATGAATTAAGACTACTGCTGTAGAACACGGTAAAGTCGCAGAACACACATCTTAATCAAGAATTTTAAGATCACCGATCAATGCAAAGCTTGACATAAGTCGAAAGTTTCTGGTACAAAAGCGCACGCATCTACCAAAAATAAGATGCGCAAATTAATGAAACATTTCCTTCACCAAATAATCCGAGCAATAAAAGGGTGTGACGTCACCCGCTCGAACCACACGGATGAACGATGTAAGCCGATTTTAGTGTTAAAAACCTGTAGACAAACGCCTATCTTTCATATTACTGCACGATCGCCGTTGGGATTTAAAGGAGGCAATCTTATCTGGCATATTTCGTTGTAACCACACGTCCCAGTTCCGGGGTTCAGAAAATGGGACATGCAACACACACGAAATTTCAGAGACTTAAGTCTCCATATAACTAGAGAAATAATATGAAAGAATACAACCTAAGGTTCTGTGGCGCCTTCCATTATTAATCCAGTCATCCAGTAGGTAGAAACAGCAGAAAGCACAAGGAAAAAACACAAAGAAAACTAAGATTGCCCACCCCCCACCCGAGACAAAAAAGCTTGTATCTCTTGTTGCTATGCAAACAAGAATAGGCGTCTCTGGCAGGCAGGTGCCTGTTTCCAGGAGCCGGTAGAGTTTTCTAAATCTTGATTCCTAGTGCACAGCTTCAGTTGAGCTGTTATTCAATAAGTAATGTAATGGTAAGTATTGATCAAAGGATAATTGTAGATTCGGTGACGGACAATCTCCATGGCCTAAGCTCACCTGGACATTCTCGCCTGTGAGATATTATTATTATTATTATCATCATCATCATCATCATCCTCTATGCGTGTACATGTATTGATCTTGTGTCATACCGGCTGGTAACATGTTCTATGGGGTCTTCCTGGAGAACAGTATGGGGAACAATTTCTGGCAGATTTTCCAAATCCTCCTCCTCCTCCTCCTGCTCATAGTCATCTACAAGAGAATATAATAAAGATGGCACGATAAGAACAGAATATAGACAGGGTTCATACACCGTTCTGTATTTGAAATTCCATGACCAAATTTAACAAATTCCATGACCTCCAAGAATTAGTATTTAGGAGATTTCTGTTTATGATTTAGCTACATAAATTACGATCTGAATTATTCTGCAAAATGTTTGAATATTGCGTCTTTCAACAAGCAAGCCAAAGCCTTGCTTTTATAAGCCATTGCTGTAATTTTTATTGGATAGAGGTGACGACGGAAATTTATAACAGATTTCTTTTATTTTGCATTATTACAATCCATGAACTATGATATAAAGTTTTTCCCTGACTTTCCAAGCCTCGAATTTAACAATTTTAAATTCCATGACTTTCCATGAACAGTGGTCCAGTGCGAACTCTGTCATGCCTGTATAGAACAAATACTCAAAACCATTTATTAATGATCTGAAATTGAAAACTAATCAGACTAGGTACTGATCTCACACCAAGATATAGTTTTTAGATAGAGGCACGTACATTTGTATCCTACATTTCCTACGAGCAGTGGTTTTCCAAAATAACAGAAAATGAACGGAATTCAAGTAGTTGGCAAATTGAAATGGAAAGGTGATATTAAGCCTTTCATGACTGAAGCCGGCCAAAACCGGCCTTTGCAGTGGTCTTGACGAATGCCCATCTGCAGGACAAGAGAAGACTATTTTTGAAAATGTACAACTGAGCCAGTCATTTCAGTGGTAAATTTTCAAAAATAGTCCTCTATTGTCCTGCAGATTAACATTCAATGAATAAATATTTTGATTTTTCAAAACAAATTTAGACCGTAAATGGTTAAACAGAAAGCAATGGGAGATTACATTTTCTGTAAAACACATTTGTAATTTGAAACGGAAATAGGATATTTAAATAGAAATTACCAAATAATCGAATTTTCATCCATAAGTGAATAAAATTGTAAATTATTATCCAATCAAATTATCTCAAACCTAAATCCCTGCTTTCTGATTATAATTATACTAATAGCGCAATGTATGACACAAATATGAGTTTTATCGAATATTAATCCTTAGCACTCTCCCTACTCTGATGTCAATATTCTATATTTTACTGTGCCAATATCAAAGAAACTGGTGTACATTTTTCAACAATTTTGCGGGAAGATGTTGCTGTCTACGACATCACCATCTCCCACCAAATTTGTTGAAAAATGAACACCAGTTCATCTTTTAATTTAATTTGAAAATTAAGAATCTTGACACCAGAGTGGAAAGGGTTAAGTATAGGTTCCGTTTAACTCTTTCACTGCTGCAAGTCACCAGACAAGAATTTCAATGAGTCAAAACTCTGGACACGCTGAATATTTTGAAAACAATATGACTGAAAGTAGAAGGTGGCTTAGCCACCAACAACTTTCAGTCAGATTGTTTTCAAAATATTTAGCCAGTCCAGAGATATAACAATTGGAATATGTCATTTGCTAAAACTCAGCCATCAGAGTTAAATGATGTACATGTAAATTTATGAAATGCTATGAAGTGGAATCCGCAATTTTGTGAGACAAAAAATAGCAAAATTTTGAAACGTAAAACAACTGTCTGTAGTATCCAGTCTAGGGAGTTCTCATTCAGTGTCACTGTCATCAGGGGTCATACACCTCTAGCAGAATACATTTCCATACTTCTTCCATACTTTTTCCATACTAAATTTTTTAATTTCCATACCCATTGTGTAACATTGCCCGGTCATACAAATAGTTAATACTAAATGGAAAATAGAAAAATTTCTATTTAAAATGTAATGTTTTTAATCGGTTCTATTTCACAAATAAACAAGATAAAACAAAGTGTGAGTAAATTACATAACTAACATATCAACTAACTTAAAATATCATATAGCAAGCACTCATCACATAACTTTCAATCAAATTGTTTTCAAAATTGAATAAGCAGCATACAGCACTCTATTTGCTGATATCACAGTTACAATACTACTGCAATAAAATGGAAAATAGAAAATGCAAATTTGCAGGTCAGGAGAATGCTCTTTTGAAAATTTAATTACTCGAGTGACTGACATGGTGACCAAGTCAGTCATTAGTGGTAAATCTTCAAAAATAGTCTTCTCTTGATCTATAAATGGACATTTCTCTGACAGGACCACTGCATACATGATAAAATAAAGGGTTTAAATGTAAATAGAAGATTCTTAAGTTAAATTTATTCAACAAAGTCTTATAGAAAATGTACATCTGCAGGTCAAGAAGGCTCTTTTTGAAAGTTTACCACTGGAGTGACTGACATGGTGACCAAGCCAGTCACTACAGTGGGAAATCTTCAAAAATGGTCTTCCCTTGATCTATAAATGGAGAGTATGTTTCTTCTTGTCCTGCTACATACTGGACACCTGTCTCAAACCCCCACACCAAACCCACCCACCCTACGTTGAGCATCAGTCATCAATGTTTACCTGGTTCACTGTCGTGTGTTGAGTATGTTTCTTCTTGTCCTGTTACATACTGGACACCTGTCTCACCGCAAACCCCGCCGCCACGCCCCCCCCCCCCCCAACCTGAGCACCAGTCATCAATGTTTACCTGGTTCACTGTCGTCTGTAGAGTATGTTTCTTCTTGTCCTGTTACATACTGGACACATGTCTCACCGCAAACCCCGCCACCACCAGCCCCCCAAGCTGAGCACCAGTCATCAATGTTTACCTGGTTCACTGTCGTCTGTTGAGTATGTTTCTTCTTGTCCTGTTACATACTGGACACCTGTCTCACTACAAACCCCGCTACCACCCACCCACCCCCAAACTGAGCACCAGTCATCAATGTTTACCTGGTTCACTGTCGTCTGTAGAATATGTTTCTTCTTGTCCTGTTACATACTGGACACCTGTCTCACCACCAGCCATCAATACGGTCAACTTTCTCTCATACACATTACGAGTTGTGGCTGAAAATAAAAGCCATCTTCATTCTTAAATACATTAATAAACAGAACAATCAGACACTGGTGCGCAATCAAAATTCCCCACGGGTCTGAGCCCAAGGTAATTAAATATCATCTCGCAATCCTCAACCATATGGCATGTATGGGGAACTCACAGAACAGGGAAACCCTCACAGAAGAGGGAACTCACAAATCAGGGAACTCACAGAACAGATTTGATTGAATTCCAACAAACAGTTTCAGGGACTTCAGATAATCGTGCTACTTATTCCTGTGGTAAACTTTCAGGTTGTCTTCTCTTGGCCAGCAAATTAACCTTCAATAAACAAAATTTAATGTTCCAAATCTGGACCGTTAAAGGTTTAAGGAGACGCTGAGTTTTAGACCTGTACGCTAACTTGCAAACATTCAGGCTAAACCTAGGGTGATGATTTTCTGCTTCGGCAGAAATTCCGCTTCGTAAGCAGAGTCGACATACTGAAGCAGAATCTGCCATTTGAAGCAGAAATCAACAAAAATTAACATTTTTCTCTAAATAAAATTCTATCTGTACCAGAAATTACGAAAATTCATCCATCAAATTGAAGAAGAGCAATACATGTACATCTATGTCCCAGAGATAGTCTTCTTACTGGTATTCCAAATTGCAAGGCAGTGTGAATCTAGTTATGAATATTTTGTATCCTCTCGATATAGACATGAACTGTCAAATTTTCATGGATCTATGACTATGAATTAGGCAGATTATTGTTCGAAAGCTGAAAACTGAAACCGTTGACGAAGCAGAATTTCATATTTTCTAAAGCAGAATATACATTATTACGGAGCAGAAAATCATCACCCTTATAAACCTTACCAAGTATTGGTCCAGGATTGACACCAAAATCTCGCAGTCTATTTCCCAGGTCTACGTCGGACAGCTGTGTGATCTCTAGTGATGGCTGTACTATGCTAGGCATAATGGTCACAGGAGTGTCAGTTAAATATCACTCAAATGAAGCGCGGATATTTCCTAAAACAAGTATCATAGAAATTACAGTACTAGTCTACACTACACATGTACATCTCCCACATCATAATAAGTGCAACAAGAGTCCCAAGGGCCTATGGTGCTCACCTGGACCATTAGCATTTGAACAGTTTGCACTTAAATAAACATGATGGATAATCAAATATGGCCACAAAGAAAATTGACCAATCAAAA
>CM067371.1:112030992-112055992 GCA_034401795.1 Chaetoderma sp. LZ-2023a | reverse complement strand
CGCTGTTTGAGACATTGGAGCGCGCTATTTTCAATCTGGATTGTTCTTGCTATTAATGCATGCGACCAGCAAACAGTAAATTTTATTTTGGCAGTCGAGCGCGTTGAGTCCAGACAAAATCCGCGAGTATTTAAACGAGGCCAGTGTTGTACTCTTATTTCTGTTGGAGTCGTATATCGGTTACTCGCGAAAACAGGCCTATACACATCCATATAACACGGCATTGAATATGGCTGATTCCAAAGCTTCTGATAAGTACCGAGTACCCGGTGTGCAGACTCGTTACTTGCCATGCTTCATGTGAACAATGCGTGTAAAAGGCTATTTCCGCGAACTTCCGACGTGTAGCCAGTTGAAAAATGAATTACAAAAACTAAAACACTATAATTTTTAGGTGTCATTACTTAAACTGGATTTAATCCTTAAAGAAATTTCTTAAAACAAGGCAGAAAAATAAAAAATAACGACTTCAAAGCTGCTCGTTGTTAATAAATTAGCACGTGATCAAAATGGTGCGAACAAATATTACGTTTTAGTAAATTTTCATTGATAAATTCAGCATAGTAATGTATTTTCCCACAGTCTAGTTCATGAACAACCAATCAGATACGTCTTTGCAAGATTGCTGGTGTGTTTGAATAGCACGCGGTTTGTATGTTATTTTGTTATTCTAGTGTGTTTGTTTGGTGACAAAATGCTTGGAGTAATAAATTACAAATAATAGAAACAGGAATAGGGAATATATTATAGTGTAATTACTACCGGCGGACGGCCAAAGAATGAGTTTAGATGTTTTAAATAAAGCAATTTTACCGTGAGACTTTCAAGACGTACGTGTGGCATACAATTCTGCCTGTCATTATTTTGTAATTGACGTCTTGATGCGTGTTTTTACAACGAACCTCTCACCTCGACTCGGCTAAAAGTTAGGGATGCCTATATTTTTGTCACTATTAGCACCTATTTACCCTTGGTCAAGTCAGATTTTATGGATCTATTTCTCAAATATTGCTCAAACATTATGGACGGTATTCACGGTATTTGGAAATGTCAATGGTCATGGTATCGGTTCACGGTATACCGCGGTCCTCACAGTACTACCGTCAGACCGCCCAGCTCTAACGTACCCAACGGTGATAAATTTTCAAAAATAGTCTCTTGATCTGCAAATGGGCATTTCTCAAGAAAACTGCAGAAGTAATTTTTGGCTGATATGAGTGTGAAATGGTTAATTAAATGAAGGGTAACCAAAAACAACAGACACTTGGCCAAGGAAAACTGTCAAATTGTCGTTTTTATAACCTGCCAAAAAATTGTGTGGCTTATTATGTAATGGCGCGGTGCGGTCGCACGAACATGTGGCACAATGGTTACCCTTTTATGGATCGCTTTAAACCTTCATACAGTCGGGTTGACGGGACTAGGTCTGAGGAAGAGACTTATCGAAATCAACACTGATCCAAACGCCAAGATGATAACTTGCCTACCGTTTTTCTGAAATCTAAGATGCCCACCAGCCACTTGCAGTTATCTTAAAAATTGGTTTCCGGATGATAACCCGGATACTGTTTATCGGATCGTTATAAAATCAATCTAGGTTGATTGGACTAGACTTGGGGAAGAAACCTTGGACATGTTTGAAATAGAGATGATCCAAAATCAGCCACTGTTGGCTATCTTGAAAATTGGTTTCTGGATTATTATTCAGCTACTGTTTACCAGATAACTTTGAAACTTCAAACGTTGATTGGGTCGGTCTGGAGAAGAAACTCCTCGAAGTCAATGGTGATCCGAAATCCTAGGTGGTCGTAGGTCTTGGGAAGAAACCGAGTGAAGTCGATGATGATCTGAAATGTTATGTGCTATCTTTTGACAGCTTTCGTTCTTTGGCTTATTACCTTTGCAGGGTATTATACATAGGTGTGAAAGCCAGTTACACGTATAAAGGCGATGGAATTTGGCACAATTGTTATTTCTGTTTGATTTGGCAAACACCTTTTACCAATGTACAGTCAGACAGTGTAGCTTGGAAATACTGTAACACATTTTAAAAACCAAAATATAAACATGTTAGCTACATGTAGTATGTATAAGAAATTTTTCCTTTGGAAACATGTTAGGTTATATCTGAGACTTCTATTCAATGTGTGTAGGCTTATTCTATGTGTGTAGGCCTATTCTATGGGTGTAGGCCTATTCTATGGGTGTAGGCCTATTCTATACTACACCCATGGAGTATAGAGCCTAGTCTATATGTGTAGGCCTATTCTATATGTATGGGTGTAGGCCCAGGCCTGTGCTGTAATATTTCCAATGGTAACCCATAATAGGCTGCCTTATATGTTTTAAGGAAACATATATGGTAAGCTAAACCTTAGAAAGCTCATTGATGTCCGTACTAAAATCAACAGATTAAGATAGCTCGTTTCAGGTCCCCTAAAATAAATTAAGGGCTAGGCAACCTCATGGAAATCGTTTTCAACAGGTTACCATAACAGCACAGGCCTGTAGGCCTGCTCTATGGGTGTGTAGGTGTTCTATGGGTGTAGGCATTCTATGGGTGTAGGCATACTGGGTGTAGGCACTATGGGTATAGGCACTCTGAGTGTAGGTACTCTATGGGTGTGTAGGTACTCTATGGGTGTGTAGGTACTCTATGGGTGTAGGTACTCTATGGGCGTAGGCACTCTATGGGTGTAGGCACTCTATGAGTGTGTAGGTACTCTATGAGTGTAGGTACTCAATGGGTCTGTAGGTACTCTATGGGTGTGTAGGTACTCTATGGGTGTAGGTACTTTATGGGCGTAGGTACTCTATGGGCATAGGTACTCTATGGGTGTAGGTACTCTATGAGTGTAGGTACTCTATGGGTGTAAGTACTCTGGTGTAGGTACTCTATGGGTGTATGCACTCTATGGGTGTGTTGGTACTCTATGAGTGTAGGTACTCTATGGGTGTATAGGTACTCTATGTGTGTAGGCCTACTCTATGGGTGTAGGTACTCTATGGGTGTGTAGGTACTCTATCAGTGTGTAGGTACTCTATGGGTGTAGGTACTCTGGGTGTAGGTACTCTATGGGTGTGTAGGTACTCTATGGGTATGTAGGTACTCTATGGGTATGTAGGTACTCTATGGGTATGTAGGTACTCTATGGGTGTAGGTACTCTTGGTGTACCGTGTGTGGGTGCTCTATGGGTGTGTAGGTACTCTATGGGTGTGTAGGTACTATATGGGTGTGTTGGTACTCTGGGTATGTAGGTACTCTATGGGTGTAGATACTCTATGGGTGTAGGCATTCTATGGGTGTGTAAGTACTCTATGGGTGTGTAAGTACTCTATGGGTGTGTAGGTACTCTATGGGGGTGTAGGTACTCTATGGGTGTCTAGGGGGTATATGGGTGTGTAGGTACTCTGTGGGTGTGTAGGTACTCTATGCGTGTGTAGGTACTCTATGGGTGTAGGTACTCTATGGATGTATGCACCTTATGGGTGTGTGGGTATGCTATGGGCATGTATGCACTCTATGGGTGTAGGTGTGCTATGGGTGTGTAGGTGCTCTATGGGTGTGTAGGTGCTCTATGGGTGTGTAAGTACTCTATGGGTGTGTAGGTACTCTATGGGTGTGTACATGTAGGTACTCTATGGGTGTGCACATGTAGGTACTCTTGGTGTGTAGGTACTCTGTGGGTGTAGGTACTCTATGGGTGTAGGTACTCTGGGCGTATGCACTTTATGGGTGTGTAGGTACTCTAGGGGTGTGTAGGTACTCTATGAGTGTAGGTAGTCTATGAGTGTAGGTACTCTATGAGTGTGTAGGTACTCTATGTGTGTAGGTACTCTATGTGTGTAGGCCTACTCTATGGTTGTAGGTACTCTATGGGTGTAAGTACTCTATGGCTGTAAGTACTCTATGGGTGTGTAGCTACTCTATGGGTGTGTAGCTACTCTATGGGTGTAGGTACTCTATGGGTGTAGGCACTCTATGGGTGTGTAAGTACTCTAGGGGCATGTAGGTACTCTATGGATGTGTAGGTACTCTATGGGTGTAGGTACTCTGTGGGTGTGTAGGTACTCTATGGGTGTAGGCACTCTATGGGGGTGTAGGTACTCTATGGGTGTAGACCTATTCATGACTAACTGACATGACGGATGTCAGTTAGTGAAGCAATCAACCCATGTTATTTATCATGTCAAGGTGAACACCTGCCCATCTATATACATGTAGTGTCCATGACAATATTTTATCTATAGAACAGTACAGCTCATAAATAAGTTAGAATGTTTCCAAAGCAAAATAGAGACATGTTAATTAGTAAGAAATGTTCTGTTGAGTATTTTGAACACAATTTGATCAGTAGACATTGCTACATTCAAGAGTACGTATGTATTTCTTATTTTGTTTTGGAAACACATTAAGTTATTTCTGAGCTGTACTGGAGTACGTTTAGTCTTTTAAATACCATGTTGGTTTTTCTTTTCACTTGCAGGTGATCAGTTGGATCTGTCCACGGCGATTATAGACGGATACAGTGTCTATTACAGCTTCTCTCGTAAACGAAGTGGATACTCAGGTTAGGAGAATTTGCTACAAATGAATCGTCTCAATGGTGGAATCCAGTAGTAGCTATGCCCCACCCGTGTTGGGATCAATCCATATCTGCACTCTCTCAATCTCAATTTCCAGAAAACTACGCTCAGGTACTGTAAGCTGTTGAATATTTTGAAAATAATTAGACTTGGTGCTGTTGCTGCTTATATCAGCAACAGTTCTCAGTCAAATTAATTTCAAGATATATTCAACAGAATGTTTATTAAGTAGTAAAGCCATACAATTCTTACAACTTGACAAACTATTAAGCATTTACGACGGAGCAAATCTCATTCATGACAAAACTGATTATGACATCAGCCTAGATGTGACTTAGTTGATTATGACGTCAGCCTACATGTGACTTAGTTGATTGTGACATCATTCATGATTGACTGAGAGAAACTGGATGCATCATTTACACAATGCCATCCGTCTCCTCATTCACCAGCTTTGTCTTTATTCTGCATTAACCACTGACCGTGTATCTTTGGCAGTTTAAAGTGTAATAATCCTATTTAAATGCTGTTCTGATTTGAAATAAGTATTGCTGAAAGGAGTTTAAAGAGTAGTTTGCCTATTTGTGTTCTTGAGGAATCTGATTGGTCATTTCATCAATACAATCAGTGATCATCATGAATTTTATGAAATTGTAATTCTCCTTCGATCAATACTCACCATTCTGTTACTTCTGATACAACTAGCCTGGATAGCTGGGCCCTAGGACTATAGACTTAGTAAGCGTTTACCAACTCCTGGAACCGTGTACTCGGCTCCCAACTGCCGAGTACCCGTTTGCCATGAAGCTCATTCTTGTTTGCATAGCAACAAAAGAGACACATGCTTTTTTGCAATTGGAAGTCTTGAGTTATATTAAGTCTTTTTTCTGTGTAATTGTGATAGCTTTGTGAGCTCTCTAAGGATATATTGGATTACCATGGATGCAGCTGATGATAACCAGGTCGTATATTTCCATGTTATTCCATAGTTAAAAGACTTAGGTCTTCAAAATTTTGTCTGTGTTACATGTTCCAATTTCTAACCCCAAAGAATCTGGAACATGTGTTAACAACGAAATATGCCAGATTGATCGCCTTCCTTTAAACCCCAACAGGCGATCGGCAGATATGAAATAAGGTGTTAACTTGACGGTGTTTTAACATGAAAATCGGCTGACGTCGTTCTCCGTAAGATCCGAGCGGGTTATGTCACACCCGTGTTGCTCGGATGTTTATGTGAAGAAAATGTTTCATTAATTCGCGCATCTGATTCTAGGTGCTGCGTACTTTAATGGTTACCAGAAAAACTTTGGAATTTTCAAGCTTTGCGTGTTATCACAATTTGTTTGCATTGATCAGTAGTTTCAAAATTCTTGATTTAGATGTGTGGTCTGCAGTTTTACTGTGTGCTACAGAAGTTTGTTTACATTTTGTTGTTTCTTCACATATCGTTTTGGCCTTCGTTAGGAGTATAATTTATATTTATTAGTAAATATACCCGAATGCAATATGATTCATGGTTCCGTTATACATCCTTGAGGATCAGTGTATGGGTGTATTATTGCCCGCTTCATTCTTGTCATCATAATCAATGCAATCTTTGCTGTAACATTGCGGGGTGGGGTGCGGGAGGGTTAACAGTTAATTTATGATCAAAATATTTGAAAATTAATTGTCTGCCTTCCATTCCTGTTTCATTCCGCTTGCTTATTGTAGGTTTGTGCTTATTTATAGGCCAAGCCAGCCCCGCCATCATGTGACGAGTGACACAAATTCGTGAGAGTTCTATTCAAGGACCATGTCTGTTTCTGCTGTACTAAGTGTAATCTTGACAGTAGGTGTACCGGTTGTGCAGTGTGGTCGGTCGATATGATGCTTAAGTTCCTTGTCCAGAAGGACATGGCAGGGTCTGACGCGGGGTCAGACGGTCCGAAAGTAAATCGTGGAGCGTCCGTTTCGGCCCTTGGGGGCGTTCCACGTCTGCAACCGGAGGTGGCGGAGATGGCACCGCCGGCGTGGTTTGGGCCTGCTATGCAAGGCTTCTTGCATAGCGTTCTGCCCACGCTGGTGTCGTCCCTGCTGCCAAAAGTTGTAAGGCAGTCTCTCCCCATGTTTGATTCGGACCTTGTCCTTGGACAGGGTTCTGGACTGGCCACTGAGGGAGTCGTCTCGTACGGCCCCCTGGCAGTCCCGTCGGGCTCCGGCCTGATGGGCTCTGTCTCTCTGCGGCCACCTCTGGGTGGTCCAGTAGCGGTGGCCAGTCCGTCAGGCATGGGAGCCGTCCACTAGGACGGCTCCCGGTTTCCTCGTCTAGTGACGACTCTTCGGGGTCTGAAGATGAGGAAGCAGAGGAGGAGAGATTGCTGCGGCCTGTGATGCCGCGGGTGGAGAGCATGGAGGGTGATTCCGTCCTGGACAGAACCGTCCTCCATCTGTCTGGCTTGGCGCAAGCCAGGGCAGCGGCTCCACCCGTGGTTGAGGTCACTCCGGTACCGGGCACCGGTCCCGTGATGGTTGGTTTGCCGCCAACTGACACGGTGACGGGTGTGGCTGGCCAGGCGTGGTACTCACCTATCTCGCCTGGTCTGGCGGTCAGACATGGGGTGCCATTGGCGCCTGTGTTTGGCCATGGTTCTTCAACCGCTACGGGTCCGCCTGAGGAGAATGCACCTCGTCCATCGGTTGCATCGATTAGGACGGGGATCTTGCCTGCAGCCCGGATCCAGTCTATTGGACTGGATCCAGGGTTTATGGAGTTGCTGGATGCTATTTATAGCAAAGAACTCCTGACCAAGGGCCAGCTTCCTGCGGCCTCCAGGGAGGTGCGGGCGAGGTGTCATATTCCACGGGGGGAATACGACATGTATGGTGTTGTCTCGACGGTCACCAAGGATGGCCGCTGGGTCCTGGGTGTCCAGAGTGCTGGAGCGGGTGGCCCCGGCACTGGTGGACAAAGCTCAGGTACAGCATGATGAAGTCCTGTCCCTATGTGATGAGGGGGTGAGGGCAGCAATGAGTGCTGTCAACCACTCTTATCGCCTTCTTCAGTCGGTGTGGGCTGAAGCGGGGGCAGGCCACCCTGTGCCACCTGTGGTGCTTTCGGGCGTTAATGACGGCCTGGTGCGGTCTATGGACGCATTGGCACGGGTGCAGGCGCATGTGACAAAGTCCAGGAGGCAGATGGTCCTTGACCATATGCGTCCAGCTACGGCCGTCAGGGAGCGTCTTCTTGGAACGCCCCTTACAGGCCCTAGCATCTTTGGTGGCCAGGTGCGGGCCATCTTAGAGGACACGGCCAGCATTGCGCAGAATCGGTTGGCGGTTAATCTGCAGCTAGAGCTAGTGCGTCAAGCGCACACACTAGGGGCTGTAGCAAAGCCGCTAACAGGGCAATCTTCTAAGAAGCAGAAGAAGCACCAAAGCCAGGCAAAAGCTAATCCTAGTGCTGCTTCTATTTCTACTGGCTTTTCTCAGCCGCGGGAAGGGGGGGGGGGGAAGCGGATCGCGAGCCAGACACCCCCATTAGGCGTTGATGTGTCTATAGTGGGAGGAAGGCTCATGCGTTTCGTCGAGGCTTGGCGAGGTGTGACGTCAGACAGTCTCGTCCTGGGATGGTTATCCCAGGGGTACATGCCTGAGTGGTTGGATTTTCCACCGCAGAATCTGTCTTTGGCACCTGTCTGGACACCCATACCAAGGGAGCCAGACAAGTTAGAAGCCATTCAAAACGAACTGTCAGGTTGGCTTTTGACATGAGCAATAAAACCAGCAAAACGGAACACTCCAGGCTTCTATTCAAACATGTTCCTTGTCCCCATGAGCACCGGGGGATGGAGACCCGTACTCAATCTCAGGCCATTAAATTGGTTTATCCATATGCCTCGGTTTCAGATGGAAACTCTGAGGTCGGTAATGGCTGGATTGAGGAAGGGAATGTGGTGTGTATCGATCGATCTGAAAGATGCATATTTCCACATTCCAATGAACAGGAGTTGTCACAAGTTGTTGAGATTTACATTTCAGAATCAAGTGTGGGAGTTTGTAGTCCTCCCATTTGGCCTGTCGACAGCTCCACAGGTTTTCACCAGAGTGGTCCTTCCGGTGACAGCGTTTCTCAGAAAAGAGAACGTGGCGCTTCACACCTACATAGACCATTGGCTGATCAAAGCAGACACATAATCCAGGTTAGAGGTGGATACTGCCCTGACTCTGAAGTTGCTTTCAGATCTAGGCTGGATAGTCAACAAGGAGAAATCCGAGTTGACACCCACTCAACATTTCGTTTATTTAGGGATGCGATTCGATCTCGAGGAGGGCAGAGTTTACCCATCAGAGCCCAGAGTGGTGTCACTGTTAGCAATCCTCAAGAGTTTTCGATTGGGGAACCACATTCAGGCGAGGCGGTTTCTTCAGATGCTGGACATGATGGTCTCCATTGAGCAGGTAATCCTGTACGCTGCTCTGATGCGAAGACCTATCCATTTGTATCTGATGTCTCTGTTGAAACAGAGAACATAACCCCTGTCAAAACTGGTGCCAGTTTTGGAGCCAATAATGTCGCATCTTGTATGGTGGAAAAAGCATCAGAATCTCCTAGTAGGAGTTTCGCCGCACCTACCCCACCCCCAGCTGGCCATGTACATGGATGCATCGCTGGAGGGATGGGAGGCTTGCCTGGGAGAACACCAGGTCTTGGGCACATGGACTCGCCAAGAGCACCAGCTGCATATCAATCTGTTGGAAATGATGGCAGTGGAACTGGCATTGGAAAAGTTTCTTCCAAAAGTCAGGGGCAAGGCGATATTGATACGGTTGGACAACTCGACAGTAGTATCATACATAAATCTTCAAGGCGGGACCAAGTCACCCACACTATGTAACAAAGTGTGGCACTTGATTCAGTGGTGCAGGAATTACTCGGTTGTTTTGAAAGCAGCTCACATTCCTGGGCGATTGAACATTCTGGCGGATGCTTTGTCTCGCAGACAGAGAATTCTGCCAACAGAATGGTCTCTCAACCCTCCAGTTCTTCACAGTATCTTCGAGCATTGGGGCAAACCCAGCGGGACTTGTTCGCCACAAGGGAAAATGCTCAAATCATGACTTATGTCTCGCCGATTCCAGATCCAAATGCCGTCGATACAGATGCTTTGGCGATAAGCTGGAGAGGGATGCACGCTTATGCGTACCCACCCACCATTCATTCTTCTACCGAAGATATTGGTGATGATCAGGAACCGGGCCTGGTCCTGCTAATAGCGCCATTTTGGCCCAGCAGGGCGTGGTTCACGGATCTTTCAGATCTGCTGGTGGAAAATCCATTGCAGTTACCCGAGATTCCGAACATAATCTCCCAGGCCAAGGGACGCTTCCTACACGAGGATCCCGAAATGTTCAAATTGACTGCGTGGATGTTATCAAACAACGTTCCACGTCGGAAGGCTTTTCTCGACAAGCTGCAGATTTCATCGCAGCTGCGAGAAGGAGGTCAACCTTCAAGTCATATAACAACAAGGTTAACAGATTTGCAGACTGGTGTGAAGAAAAAGGTATTGATACTTTTCAATCCACTATTCAGCAAATAGCAGACTCTCTGTGAGCTGTTCTTTTCAGGACTAGCTCCTGTCACAATTGCTGGATACCAGTCAGCTTTGGCATCAGTTATCCCTTGTCTGGCCAACAGGGATAGTCCAGAGGTGGCCCAGTTGAATGTGATGGTGAAGGGAATGAGCAATCTCCGACTGAGACAACCGGTAGTCATTCCAGCCTGGAGTCTATCTTTAGTGCTTAATGTACTGGCCAAGCACCCTTTCGAACCGTTGCGTTTGGCTAGTCTAAAGCATTTGACTCTAAAGGCGGTCTTTCTATTGGGAGCTTCCTCAGCTAGAAGGCGCAGTGAGATCCATGCACTTTCAGCAGAGAGGGGCCGATTTATTGTCTCCTGAGAGGGTCTGCATCTTCTGCCAAGAGCAGAGTTTATGTCAAAGAATCAATCTTTGAGATATCCCGGCAAACCGATCATTATACCGAAACTAACTACAGTAGGTTTGATCGTGATGCCGGTGTCGGGTGCCCAGTCCGTGCTTTGCCTAAGTACGAAAAATGGACAGACTCGTTACGGTTGAATGATAGACATCTGTGGATCTGCCATAAGAAGCCATATGGTGCCGCATCCATGGATTCTATCTCTCATTGGGTAGTCGAATCCATTCAGACTACCCATGAGATTGCGACTGGGCACCAGGTGCAGGGCGCAAGGGCACACGATGTTAGAGGAATAGCCGCCTCGACCGCCCTTTACAATGGTGTTCCATTAGAGGACATCATGGCTGTTGCACAATGGCACTGTGAGTCCTCTTTCACGGATTACTATATGAGGGATGTGTCAGACTCCGCCAATCGACTCGCTTTAGCTGTTTTGAAACGATAGCTATACGACCACACTGCTCTTCTCCCTTTTTTGGCATTGGTAAGAAAGAATTAAAAAGCAGACATGGTCGAGCGAGAGGATGTCAACTAGATTGTGTCACTGATGGCCGGACAGGTGAATGGTTGGAGGCTCCACGTCTGAAATCCAAATATCATGAGGTAATTCAAGCTTGAGAGTTTTTTGTATTATGTCTATATATCATGTTCATTCATCTTATATATTCATGCTCATTCCCAGGCTAATATATGCAAAGAGCAGTTAACCCTCTTGGCATATTTGTGTTTCAGGTGAGGTGCATGTTCATGAGTTCTCTCCCTTTTCTTAGGAGAAAAAAAAGGTGGGGGGTGGGGCAGTGATGCCAATGTCATTCGTTTCCGTTAACTTGATGGTCCTTTTAGGTCTCCATCAATCAAGTTTAAGTCTAGCTCTTTCTCCAAGGAGCAAAAGTAGCAATGGATGGCTTGCCCCTTCCCACCAGGTTACTGTCTAAATCTGGTGTATATCAGAAGTAATAGAATGGTGAGTATTGATCGAAGGAGAATGCAGGAAATCTCAATTTCCTTTTCTCCGTGATCTAACAATACTCACCATTCTATTACGGACCCAGCCTCCCAGCCACACGGAGGCAAGCCATGGGTATCTTGTTTGGTGGCTATGCAAACAATATGAGCTTCATGGCAAACGGGTACTCGGCAGTTGGGACCCGGTTCCAGGAGTCGATAAAGCTTACTAAGTCTATAGTCCTAGGGCCCAGCTATCCAGGCTAGCTGTATCAGAAGTAATAGAATGGTGAGTATTGTTAGATCTCGGAGAAAGGGAAATTGAAATTTCCTGCAATTTGTACCTTAACCCTTAATGCCCCATTCCAGTTTTAGCTATGCCCCGCCCATCTCTAGCTAAGCTCCACCTACACCTATCTTATGTTGGGTACGATCGATCTCTGAACACGCTGACTATCAATTTCCAAAAAACTACACAGGTAAGCTTAAATATTTTGAAACTATTTTGATTGAGTGCTATTGCTTCCTAAGGTAGCAACAACGCCCAATCAAATTAGTTTCAAAATATTCAACAGCATGTTTATTAAATTGCAGAGAGTTACAAAGACATACAATTCATACAACGTGTCGGACAATTTGAGATTTGATGACGGTCTATATGGAACCCTTTGTGACAATGATTTTGACGTTATCATACACGTGCTGAGCTGATTATGACGTCATACCAGGTCAGATGATGGGTGGATACCCTGGAAAGGGGAATTGTCAACATTGTTCAAGAAAATCACACTTTTTGCTTAGTGACTGTCCATTTCCAGGCTAAGAGATGATTTTTGATAATTTACCACAGTTTGCTTGTTACTTGTTCCGTATATCCTGCCTCTCTGGTCTAGGCGAACCACCAATCAGTACGGATGTCTTAACTGATGTAGAGTTTAAAGGTAACGATTCATGTCATTTCAGTGTGATACCATGTCTTCTCAGTTGGACTAGTATATAATGGGACTTGCCAGTCAGGATAAAAGGTATTCTCTGGTGTAGCTTGAAGCAGAAGTCGTGGCTAGCTTCTTTCAGGGCAGCCATTAGTCGGTTTGTTATACGAAAAGCATGCATTGTAATTACCATAACCGGAAGGGTTCCGTAGTTTCATCTCTAGAATTGTACGGAGATCAGTTTGTGCTTGAAGCACAATTTCATTTATGACCACCATATAGGTTATACCTTTGAGTCAGTAGTTTCAACTTCACAGTTGCATTAACGATGGTTAAAGGATCTGTATTATGTGTTTCCCATACAGGATGGCACCTTCTGATCCTTGCCCATGGTACAAGAATGCCAATCAGTAGATTTCGCCTGTAGCTATCAGTGTTTTGATGCAGCTGTTGCGTCCAGACATATTTTGGAGGTTGATGCTTTACGAGCTCAAAAGCAGAAGAAGGTTGACACGGAACCAGAATTTCTTTTCTTACAATGACCTACACATGTACACGTAGCTATGCAAACTATAGTCCTTTACTGGAATTTGGCATTTTATGACGTATGCCTCAGCAGAGTCAATCCTGCATAGTATGTTTATGAATAACATCAACACCCTGTTGTGGAGGTGTTCTTCAATTGAAAAGTTGTTGCTGCTATCACCAGCAAGAATTATCAGGCAAATTGTTATAAAAAATATCTAGCCTACAAGTGGCACGTATCATGTCAGTCGTACACAAAATACACAATTAGAATTGAACTAGCCTACTATACGTTTACTGCACACTAAACAGGTACCGCTACAGGACCTGGTGTATATCCGCTTTGCTCGGAGGCACACTGACTATCATTAGCGTTATGGGAATGGTTTTATACACTGATTTGCGTGAAAGCGAGCAATACAATCTCAAACTAGATTAATCGGTCAATGACGTGTCATCGCAAATCTCCACATTCACTGCTTTGAACTTTTAACACACCCGCAACCCACCACCGGTGCCAGAGCCAAATGTAAACATCCTTTTGTACTCTGCAATCATATGGGTAACTCACATACCAAATTTGGTTGAATTTCGTACAATAGTGTCAGAGGAGTTGCGTTAGAATCAATTTCATAACCGTTCGACCCCCATCCCAGACACCATGGGGGCAGGGCCAAATGTAAATGGACTCATCCACTCCACATTGATATGGGTAACTGACATACTAAATTTAATGAAAACTCAGATTTCTGGAATCACCAATCTGCATGATTAATCCCTATAGGGTCCAACGTGTGTAGCTGGTGTATCCAGTACTTCTCTTGTTCTTTCCTGATATGAGTTTTATCAGTATCCTCAGGGTCGTGAGGGAGACCGTGTATAATTTTATAGGACACATTTTGTCCAGTGTGATTGGGTAAATTAAAATGTTTTGCAACGGGGGTATCTTTGTGTTTTTAATATCCCTTAAATGTTCTTTCACTCGTATGTGGAACTCACGTTTTGTTCCCCCCATATACTGTTTGTGACATTGTGTGCATGTAAGTAAGTATATAACATTGCGTGTACCACCCCCCCCCACCGAGACAGACATCAACAGCAGCCAACGTGACTGCCATAGAATCTGTGTCTGAACAGAGACAGGCGACATAAACAGATAATACATCCACCACTGAAAACCTTAACGAGGCAAACACACCCGACCCAGCTACAGCACCCATAGAATCACACACTGACAAACAAAGTGCTGATAACATCTGTGAACCATAATCACCCACACTGACGGCAGACAGTGGACCACTTCCACAAATCTCTGCGGAAGAGGCGACACAATTCATACACAGTTTGTCATCCACATACCCGAGGGCAGCATACCTTGCACCAGTGACACAACAGATGATGAACTGTATTCGTTTCTGTACGTCGAAACCGGTTTGACAGAAACTGTCACTTACATGTACCTGACACCAGGACTTGGCCCACGCGTAATCACAAACCGGGGCACTGATCCGTAGAGAGGTAAGACAAAATACACCCAACATTTACTCTTGACTCTTCAAACAGGATAAACTAATCCGATTTCTATTTCTCTGATGAGTAAAACTGCACAAAGTACGAAATGCCATAAATGCGAAACAATCCACTTACGGTTATCCAACAAAATGGAAACCTATGTCCACCAAATGCTAATTATACGCCATAACTTCCCGCCACATAGGGATATTACAGAACCACTCAAATGTGAACCCAGCCAAACAAACATTCTTGGACACTGGGTATAATGCATATATAAATTTTTTTCCGGTTACATCACAAGTTTTTTACGGTTACACTGAACCTCGAAAACAACAATCAAATTATTCCGGTTACACCACTGATGACTAACGGTTACACAAACCCAGAAGTCAACAAAATTCTGGTTACCAACAAACTGACAATTGGTAATTTCCGGTTACAAGATGTTAAATCTGGTTACAAAATCAACATTTCCGGTTACAAGTATGAATTTCCGGTTACACGTAGCCAGATTTTCACTCATCCCGGTTACACCAAGGAGCAACTGTAACCGGCTCGAAAGTATAAAAGCCAGTGCAAAACACTGCACTGACATTTAGATTTCGATCCAACTGATCAAGCATAAGAAATTCTTAAGAAGATTTCATGTCCAGTCGAAACCTGAGATACTAAATTTGGTCGAATTACACCCAACAGTGTCAGAGGAGTTCATTACATGTACAATCAATTTCATGACGTTTTGACCCTATCCCTCGCCCCATGGGGGCGGGGCCAAATATAAATGTGCTCATCCACTCCACATTGATAAGGGTAACTACATGTAATATACCAAATTTGGTTGAATTCTATCCAATGGTTTCGGAGCAGATGCGTTAAATCAATTTCCACAGGTTAAAATTTGACCTTTTGACCCCTCTCCCGACCCTGTGGGCGGAGCCAAATCTAAATCCGCAATCATGTGGGTAACTCGGATATCAAATTTGGTTGAGTTCCGTCAAATGATTTCAGAGGAGTTGCAGTATAATCAATTTCATGACCTTTTGACCCCATCCTCCACCCCTGGGGGCGGGCCAAATGTAAATCTGCTCATCCACTCAACATAGATATAGGTAGCTGACATATTAAATTTGGTTGAATTCCATCCGGTGTCAGAGGAGTTGCATTACAATCAATTTTTTTACCTTTTTACCCCAACCCCCACCCACGCCTTGGGGCGGGGCCAAATGTAAATGTGCTCATGTACTCCACATTGATAAGGGTAATCCACAGACCAAATTTGGTTGAATTCTGTCCAATGGTTTCGTAGGAGATACATTACAATCAATTTCCGCATGTGGTAGGAACCAAATCTAACTAGCATGTTTCACTCAGCAATCATATGGGTAAATCAACTGATTTGACCTTTTGAGCCCTGCCTCCCCCCCCCCCCCCCCCCCTGGGGGCGAAGCCAAATCTAAATATCGTCTTGCAAAATTTGATTTAATTCCACCCAATGGTTTGGGAGAAGATAGCGTGACGGACGGATGGACAGACGGATGGAAGCGATTACAATATCCCTGACGTTCTTTTAAAAAGTGATGATAATAATAGTGGCTACAAAGATCAAAGTAAAATGGCGGATCAGAAGAAGAGAATCGTCACTGAAATTTTCAAATATTTTCCTAATCTTGTTGCTTCAGTAAAAGTTTTAGGAATATCAAAATATTTCTCTATTGAATGTCTATAATTGCAGACTATTTTGGAAAATGTACCACTGGAATGATTGGCTCGATTATTGAGCCATGAATTCCAGTGGTAACTTTTCAAAAACAGTTTACTGTTGGTGTTTAAATGGACATTGTTCAAGTCTACCTGCCACAGAGACTGGTTTGGGCTTGACCTGGAAAGTGTTAACCATTAGCACTCTGATGTCAATATTCTATCTTTTACTGAAATCAATAGCAAAGAATCTGGTGTATGACAGCACCATCTTCCACCAAATTTGGTGAAAAATAAACACCAGTTCATCTTTTATTTTAATTTGAAAATTTAAAATTTTGACATCAGAGTGGTAAGGGTTAAATAACTGGTTTCTCAAGCAGGTTTGATTATGTGAATGGACCTTTCCAGCTTTAGCTATGCCACGCTCATCTGTCGCTAAGCTCCACCCACAACTCGCTCATGTTGAGATCGATCGATCCCGGAACACCCTGACTATCAATTTCCAGAAAACAATACAGGTAAGCTGTTGAATATTTTGAAACTAATTTGACTGTGTGCTGTTGCTGCCTATCAGCAACAGCACCGAGTCGAATTAGTTTCAAAATATTCAACAGAATGAGTATTAAATTGTAAAGACATACAATTTGTACAACGTGTCAGACAATAACTAAGGCAGCAATGGCTTCCAGTCATGTTAATTTCAAAATATTCAACAATTTACTGTTTGTTTGACCTGAAATTAAGATACAGGGAATATATCGGTGAACAGGTTAATGTTGTATTTCTAGGTGTAGCAACATTTTGTCGTGACAAGAAAGCGCATCCTTGGTGTGCAGAGGAAGGGCTCAGTCGCCACCTTAAGACAACAGCGCAGAGCCAAGATGACATCATTGGGTGCTATGGAGATTTGACAGAGTTTTCCGAAGAGGAGTTACATTCGCTTGATTCAGAGGGCAGAGCTGTAATTACACAACATAAATTTAGGTACAGGATTGGTGTACATGTATTCATGCATGCGTGTGTGTGTCTGTGTGGGAGCCATTGTCTGTGGTCTGAGGCCAGGTTGTCTGAATTGCTTTGTGCCAATCCACAGGGATCAGTACTCAAGCTGTTGTTATTTACAGTTAATGCAGCACCTCTCGGAAGACTGTTTGCTTATTTGCAAATACAAAACTAGATGTTTGTGCCAAATCAATGCTTTCTGCACAGTTTGAAACATCAATAGCATCTAGGGCTGAGGTTTGTGAGTATTTTTGTGAACCGAACTGGTTCACGATACAGATGTCCGAACCACGAACTAGTTCACGAACCTTTTTACTATGCTATTGTATGCGTGAAATTACTCCTTACAGAAAATAACATTTAAAGGAAAGTGCCGTTACTGGCTAAATGGTAGAAAACCACAAATGCCGAGTTCTGACATCAAATGTGAGGAAATAATAACCCCATAGTCAGCTAGGTTCCATTCATGGTCATATACATAAATCACACTTAGAGGACATCCAGATATTGCTGGTCTATTAGCGCTTTCACCGACAAATCCTTGAAAATGTAAATTCTTTATAGTATAAAACTTACTCTGTTGAACATTTTGGAATTAATTTAACTGGAAGCTGTTGCTGCCTAAGGCAGCAGCTTTTAATCAACTTAATTCCAAAATATTCAAGTTTTCCTGTATGGTTTTCCTAAAAATTAGGTATGGGAATTCATCGGTGAAATGGTTAGCTTATGTATGGTTCACAAACCACACGAATCCCATGCAAGCGAACCGAACCATGGTTTGTCTTCTCTCGGTTTGCAATTTTCTGAATCAATGAATGTTCGTTACAGCCCTAATAGCATCCCCACAAGGTGATGGTTTATAACCGGTGCTCTTCACTTGCTACCTCGCCACTGCACTATCATCTGTTCCTGAACACTACACGACCACCACCCCCTCCAATCGCAATGACATGAATGATAGGCATGCCACTAGATATGGAGTACGCAGATGATATTATCGACGAGAAAAAGGTTGCGTTTATACACTACTTCCAATAGCTGCAGGCCCGCTCAAGGCGGCTAACCTCTGCATAAATGATGCTAAAACAGTCCAGTCACGTATAGCTATCTGACAACACAGAAATGAATGATGATGGTATCCCCCAGGGAGACACTTAAAAGTGGAAGAAGAGCAGAATCTTGGGTTCCCTCTACAGCTCTACCGACATTGGAACTCTGTGTGTAACAGGAAATATCACCTTCCAGTCCTTTTGGAAGTTATGGACTCATGGCTCTAAAATTCCCATGAAAGTCAAGTGTTTTCATAATACTATGCATGTCACCGCACAGATCTGTGAGCCATTACAAATTGTTGGCCACACTATTTACTATCAAATGCAGCATGCTACAAAGTGTGTGACACAGAGACACTGTCTGTGAGGGTAGCGCGACAGGGATGGTCTATGTTCAGACATGTTATTCGAATGCCAGAAAATACCTCTGCTCAGAAAGTACTATAATTTGCAGTCATAGGTGCCAACAGGTATCAAACATGCAAAGGATGCCACAACATCAACTTGCTAAATGTTTTGTGATCAAATCTCAAAGAATGTAATCTAGGACCACTGAAGACGAGAAAGATCCTAAAGGAGCCCAGAATGCTCACAGTGGACAAAGCACAGTGGAGAAGGTTGAAGAATAACTTGCTGCAACTGACAGAAGTTTTCAGTCCTTAGCCGCAGAACACAGTCACTCATCATCATCATCATCATCATCTCGGAAGACTACTAGGAACATCATATGTGAAGTTAGTTACCACTTCTATGACGACGACACCCGTCTATATATGCCCTTCTATCAAATCAATCAATTAACTAGTTGTGAAATCCTAGAAGAGAGCATTCATGAAGTTAAGCAGAGGCTGCTGAACAACCTACTACCGGTGAATGATAAGAAGACTGAAATAATCAGGATCACTTCAACTGAGGCCAAAGATTGAAATTGAATCTGTTAGAATTGCCGATGCCAACATTTCATTTAGTACCAGTGCACAGAACATGGTAATTTTCGATGGCGATGCTATCATTGCTATGGCGATGGATTCTGTAATCTTGTTCTGATACTAGATGCTATGGTGGGTGATGGGTTCTGTAATCTTGTTCTGATACTAGATGTTATGGCGATAGATTCTGTAAAATCAGGTTTCAGTACTGTATTGATTTCTACTTAATGTACTAAATGTATTAAATGTTATTTCAGTATTAGTACTTATATTCATGTCTATAACTAGGGATAAAGCTGGATGTGAACAGACACTTAACGTCATCAATGTCTACTGTCCGAGAGCTGACCCGGAGAGAGATGACCGGAGGATGTATAAGTTCAGGTTTTACGCTCTGCTACAGACACGTGCAGAGGCATTTCTCCAAGCGGGACAGTGAGTATTATAGTGGAATCCAGTTTCTCAGTCAATCATTTATGATGTCGTAATCAAATACATCACATGTAGGCTGATATAATCAATTGCGTCATGAATGGCATGATTTAGTCCATCATAAACGCTTGATAGTCCGTCAAGTTGTACGAATTGTCTGTCTTTACTGTTTAATAAACATTCAGTTGAATATTTTGCTTAGCAAAGCTGCAACAGCTTACATGTACCTGTACCTAGTAACCTTGAAATTCATCATACTAGCATATGCCTACTAACATCTCTCCGCTGTTTGTGGGCGTAGTTGCAGACCTTTGATCTCTTGCTATGTGAAGTAACATTACGCAGATGGCCTTGAAGGCAGCCAATCAGGTCATCATTTATTTCTTATCGAGCAATTTCATTGGCTGTTACCCACAGTTCATTTATATTTACAACGTTTTGTTGACTTAGCTCAGATATCAAAAGCCTGCAAGCACGGTACTCGATACGGGAGCTGAGCGGGAGGATGAGACCGTGCAATAGGACGATGCTGGCGGATATTAGCTAGAAATGAGCGTGGCATAGTTAGAAATGGAACCATCCATTCATAGTCTGATACATGTATTCTTCACGTCATCTCTCCATGATGACTTTATATGTGGGAGTTTCTGACTCCGCCTAGATGGTTCTCCATGATGACTATGTGTGGGAGTTTCTGACTCCGCCTGGATGGTTCTCCATGATGACTTTATGTGTGGGAGTTTCTGACTCCGCCTGGATGGTTCTCCATGATGACTATGTGTGGGAGTTTCTGACGCAGCCCTGATGGTTCTCCATGATGACTTTATGTGTGGGAGTTTCTGACTCCGCCTGGATGGTTCTCCATGATGACTTTATGTGTGGGAGTTTCTGACTCCGCCTGGATGGTTCTCCATGATGACTATGTTTGGGAGTTTCTGACTCCGCCTGGATGGTTCTCCATGATGACTTTATGTGTGGGAGTTTCTGACTCCGCCTGGATGGTTCTCCATGATGACTTTATGTGTGGGAGTTTCTGACTCCGCCTGGATGGTTCTCCATGATGACTTTATGTTTGGGAGTTTCTGACTCCGCCTGGATGGTTCTCCAGGATGACTTTATGTGTGGGAGTTTCTGACTCAGCCTGAATGGTTCTCCATGATGACTATGTTTCAGAGTTTCTGACTCCGCCTGGATGGTTCTCGAGTGAGAATCAAAGAGGAGGATATTGTTTGAGCCTCAAAAATGCAGATGTAACTCTTTACCTCTTTAATGGTCAAATTTGGTCAAGAAAATCAAAATATTTTCTTTTTGAATGTCCATTTACAGGCCATGAGAACACTATTTTTGGAAATTTAACACTGGAATGGTGGAACCAGTGGTAAATTATTTTTAAATAGTCTTCTCTTGGCCTGTAAATTATGGACATTCCTCAAGACTACTGCAGAGGCCGGTTTTGGCGAATGTAGCTCGCCGGGTAGTGTCGGGCCGTTCCGGTGTATCATGTCGACTCGCCGTGCCGCAAGTGCATGACAAATGATGACGCTGGTTAGGATCCGGTCTCGGGGTGACGGACCTTGTACGAGACTGCCTTGCGGGTAACAAGAACTGACTCCTAAGGCCGGTGGAACCATGCGACCATCGTCGCGAACATTAAATACAACAGTTTCATCCCAAGAATTTGTGTCACCAGTATGCCTGTCCATAGCAATTTCGTGATCTATGGACTTACAAGATTTGATTTTGGTGACCTAAAAATATAAGTCTATATAATAATTTTACCTAAACAATTATAAATATGCTAAATAAAACTAAAATAAGAGCATACGAAAATACGAGCCATAGAGACAGGTAGCTGAACTTTTAAACATGGGCTCCCTGAGGTACCACACAGACTCGTAGGTCCGCAGAGGTATCCCCGCAAGGGAGGCTCCCGTACATGAGACTTAACTAATTAACTTAATATAAGTTATTATACCTCTAAGCTGAAGGGAAGAAGATTATCTCGGACGAAAAGTTATGTGCCTCACGCGGTCACTACTCCTAGTGCTAGTTTGGGTGAGGAGTATTATCCTCGCATGGACCGTCGACGCTGAATCCTTGCGAGAGGCAAGTGCCTCGTGTGGGCCTCCGTCTCGGGAAGGTGTCGCCACTGCTTAAAGCAGGAGAATAGTACGCAAAAATGGGCCCACTCTAATATTTCAACCAAAAATGCTTAAGAAAGAAAAGACCATACCTAGTGAGATTATGACTATAGGGTTACGTGCTGTTTTACGGTAAGGTCACCATCTGATGTGATTCTTAGTATGCTGAGTTAGTAGTTGCCGCTTTATTTATGTGGGCCTTCTGCTTTGCTTAATTAGCTTTTAGTTGTTTTTGAAACAAGAACTATTTTTGGCCGCAAATGGCTGGTATCTACCTACATGTAGCTATTAGACATGGCAGTCACTGAGAACAGATGCCCTAAGACATCCATACTGAAGACAGCGCTCATACATGTTACTTAGTAAGATCTCCGAACTGGATAAGAATCCGGACATCCCGCTCCGTAACCCCATAAAACATTACAAGACATAGGTTACTTTTCACGAAAGCGTTATTAGACCATTGTTCTATCATTATGGTGGGGTGAGAGAGACGAATACCCACCATAAATGTCCTTCCCGCAAGGGCGTGACAGATCTAAATATCATGCCCAGACATTCTTATGGAATTCGGTGGGGATACGTATCTCGCCCGTCACCGGTCCTATGGAACTAACCGTTTAACCTGTCATTAGGTTTATATACAAGCTGCCCTGCTTTGCACTGCGGTACGGCAGATGGTTCAGTAAAATAAAATAATAAAATTTAAAATGTTTTCGCAGTGCTTTCCTACTTTGGCAAAAGTGCTAACTACTAAGTATCCGAAGATACAAGGGAAATGTATGTGACACCACACTCTGGCCATCACCGCTCGGAAACCCCAATAGTTTCCCAGAGTCGGATTAGCCCATGGTGTGGATAGGGACATCCAAACAATTAAGGAGCCACAAGGCTGAGTGGAGCATGAAGAGAGACAAAATCTTAGAGTTATGAGTCTTACTGGAGTGCGGGGCAAGATTATCGCACTGCCGGAAGAGAAGAATATACCACAGATTTCTTAATGAAGAAAGTGTCTCTAATCATTTTGAACCTATCCTATCGAGCTGAATAGAAAAGGTTTAGTCGGTAGCATGCCGGGCTAAACAGAGTTATAGCACGGACAGCACCCTCAGTGGAAAATTGTTGGTGGCGGGAGAAAGTGCTGTATATATAAGTGTTGCTGTGTTTCATACATGCACTGCAGTCCTATATATTTTCTACAACTAAACAAAACATATGAACTGATGGCCACTGGCCATATATATACATAATATAACCAGAACAATTAATACGGTATCAAATGATCAGAATTATATATCTTAGTACAGGTTAACGAACCTACTATGGTGCGGTTAGCAACACATTGCAGAAAATGAGAATAACTATAAACAAATACAGAAATTATAACTAGCGGTCCTAAGACCGTTACGGTACCTTTTAGTCATCGGGACCATTCTTACGGATACAATATAATTAAAGAAGTACATGGAGAGAAATAATTAAACTGTGAAGTATAGTTACTTGAATACTCGGTAGTCATTCTTAAGTTAGGCCACCGTGTTACTGAAATTGATACGTCATTCCGTGGTTGACGTGCGTTGATGCATTCTCAGGAAGCTGGTTGGTTCCCGCAAGCTGTTGTCCGCAAACAAGATTCCCGCAAGAACACTCATGGCAGGAGTACATTGCTCAGCACTAAGCCTAATAAGATGTCTAACGAGCAGTCAGCAAAAGATACAGTACTACTATGGTGAATAAAGTTCCCGTACACCGATGGCACAGATGGAAGTTGTTAACAACGCGATCACAAGGGGGGGGGGTTGTCAGATGCGAATGATGATACAAAACAAAGCTTAACGGTGCTGGGTACGTCAGCCAGCTCTGAAGACGCACCGGGCAGAGTTTAATTTCTACTTCGAATAATACTATGATAATGTCTATTATCTAGTCTAGCTCAAAATAAACAATTAAAACTCCACACTCTCCTGCTCCTGCCCATACTGTGTCCGGAAATACCATAGCCGCAGGTACTGAGCCAATTCCCAATCACAGTCAGATTCGTCTATTTTGCGACTTGTGAAAGTCACGTTTTCTAAGCTTGTTAAAATTCTCAATATTAAATGGAAATAAGCGTTGTTGGAGTGCTTTGTTACTGGCATCATGGAGAACAAAGGGAAATCATCACAGGGGCAGGTTGTATCAATCTAGAATTTATACATTCGTGCCATAATGACTGTTTGAAATTTCCTTAAATTGGCACATTATTCTAAAATGGTAGCCATTGTTGGAGTCGCTCGGTACCCGTTAACTCTTTAGCCTAATCCGGGTACTCGGTTATTTTCTCTTGCGACCCGTTCCTTCAAAGATTGATGTGCCCTTAGCCAAGGTGGCGGCGCCCATGATTATTGCTTTCGCTTGGCTTGGCGTGTCTATGCACTCTGTTTTACGCCGATTTTTAGCTCTCGCTTCATTGTCTAGGGTGTTTGTAGTGATCAGCGTTTATTTCTTGGCTGTTTTAACGTTAGTTAACTTCCAAGTTGTGTTTAATAATTTTCACTCAAAAAAGTTTCAAATATTTCCTGCCTAAAGGCTTGATTATCATTAATTTAAGAGAAAGTTAATGTTTCTAAGTAATTCTTTACAATCAAGTCAATTGTGCGTATTGCTCATCATTGTTTGTCATGTGCAGCGTTTTAATTCTTCTCTGTGTTCGCAGAAAGCCAAAAACCAGGACACGTGCCACAAATGCAACAGGTTCATGAAGCGGAAGTATTCAGGCCATCATTGTGTGGCTTGCGCTAAGTGCAAGGTGGGAAGTCCCTGTGATGTGTGCACCAAGTGGTCGTCGGAAATGGTGGCGGAATTCGATCGTGATCGCCGTGCGCATTTGGAGAGGATCTCGAGGGACAAGGCGGCCAAGCTGGATCAGGCATCGATAAGAGGACTGGAAGGTCGTCTGAATGAACATATGGATTCAGCACTGGGCGTATGGGCGGCCCAGTTCAAGGCAATGTTTGAGTCATTGCAGTCCACGATCCCGACGATGCAGGCTGGTGCAGGGCAACCTTTAGGTGGTCCGGCTAGTTCTGTGGAGGGACGAGCACCTGTCCCTTCTCTGACCTTGGCTCAAGAGCCGACGGCGGAGGAGGAAGATCTTCTAATGGAAGATTCCGGCATGATGGATATCTCGCTGACGGCTATGCCTAGTACATCCCAGGGATCTCCCTCGGGATTTGTACGAGTTTGCCAAGCGGGTGGTGATGTCGACGTTCCG
>CM067371.1:111931426-112030492 GCA_034401795.1 Chaetoderma sp. LZ-2023a | reverse complement strand
CTGAAACATGAGCAGATTAATCATTTACTGGTTATCCTTGGATAGGAAAGTTTCAATTTTATCATAGAAAATATCCATTTGCAGACCACAAGATTTCTTTTTTTAAATTTATGACTGGAATGATTTGCTCTATTATCGAGCCAGCCATTACACATGTTACAGTCACTGGTAAATTAAAAAAAAAAAGGTTTTTCCTGGTGTGCAAATGGACATTTCTCAATACTCAGATTTCAAAAAATTTGAAGAATAATCACAATGGAGCTTTCCAGTTTTAGCTATGCCCCGCCCATCTCTATCTAAGCTCCACCCACACCTCATCCGTGTTAGGATCGATCGATCTCTGAACTGTCTGACTATCAATTTGCAGAAAACTATACAACTAAGCTGTTAAATATTTTGGCATCAACAGCTTCCAGTTAAATTAGTTTCAAAATATTCAATAGAATGTTTATTAAATGGTAAAGAATTATGATTCATACAATGTGTCAGATTATTAAGCGTTAAAGACGGACTATATCGAGTCATTCATGATGTCATGATTATGACATCATCTTACACGTCACTTAGTCGATTATGACATCATATGTGGGATGGATAAATTTAGAAAGGTCCATTGTTGCTTTATGAATGTCCCATTTCATGCCAAGAGAGGACTATTTTTCAAAATCTAACCCCGGAATACCAATCTAAAAATAGAGGCGTGGCTTCTTCGAGAATACACCTCTAATGTAATGACAGGCCATCTTATTGCATCATCACAACGACCAGACTGTTACACAGACTCCAATTCAAAGACCAGACAGATCGGGACCCAGTCCATCTCCGTAGCGGACTGTAAAATGAATACTATGGATCGTGTTGATTTTGGTATCATCTTAACTTCTGTATCACTAGCTTGATACAGACATTAAAATGGACTTGCTCCATCCAGTTGTTCGTGTGATATCAGCATCTACGCATCAGCAAATTCCTGACCTCATTTTGTCTGTGACATATTTGGACAGATTTGAATTTTACGACGAATTCAGAGGGCCTATTTTTCTGTTAGGTACTTGTCATAAAGACTACTATAGGATTTATATCATCTCGTTTTATGTGAATTAATATTGTCTGGTATGAAGAGAGTAGCACTCGTGTCCTTTTAAGTTTCAATTCTTTCTACCACCATATTCTGGTGGAAATCACTACACCAATGGCTACTAAATACATACGAGATACTTTTCTCGAACTCGTATCGAAAGAGATCTTGCGAGATACGAATGCCCGGAATATCTGTCTCGAACCAGCCATTCCAGTAATAGTCTTCTACGCCTGCAGATGTCCATTCCTCAAAAGCCCTCCTAATGTTGATTTTGGTCAGCTTGACCATTAATGGACTAAACAGTTAATACCAAACAGTGAGATTTTGTTGTAACCCTCTGATTGTTGTACAAGTAAATGTTATAATGTTTATACCACGATCTCTCTTATATCAGTTCACAATGTGAGCAGGTTATCGACAACAGACAATCATTGACATCGGGGACAGCCAATCTCTAACACAGAGGCATGCACAAAATACCTACAGTCCTACATGGAACAAGGCATTGCAAGCAATACAAATCCACCTCGATTCCCACTGTTGTTGAAATGGCATGTAAGGAATCTGGGCAATTCACTTGCCTGCTCCCTATAACTGGTATATATGCTTACATTACAGAGTCTGTTGAAAGGGGATGACGTGAAATTAACAAAGTTTGATTTTTCAAGGGTGATAACGTAGAAAAATATTGATGGAAACGAACAAAACAGGATCTTGACCGTTGTCTTAGGACTCTAAACGGATTTGAACCAAATTCAGAATTTAGATTAAGTCTACCATGAGTTATTGCCTGGAAACGGCCAAATTAACGAAGTTTGTGTTTTTCAAGGGTGATAACTCTGGCAAATATTGACGAAAACTAATGGAACAGGAGCTTGACATGTGCCTCTGTAGTATTAAGCTATATTCCGAATTTGGTTCGAATCGGTTTAATTTAGCCTGCGTTATTGCACGGAAACGGACAAATATATGAAGTTTGTATTTTTCAAGGATGATAACTCTGGCAAATATTGGCGAAAAGTAATGGAACACGAACGTAACATCCGCCTCCGTAGTATTAAGCTATATTCCGAATTTGGTTCGAATCGGTTTAGTATAATGTTCACGAGTTACTGCCGTGAAACTGTCAAATTAACGTATATATTTTTTCAAGGGAGGACAACTGTGGGTAAATTTCATACTTTCAAGGGCAAATAAATCTGGGTAAATTTGATGCAAATTGACAGAATACTAAGCGGTATGCCGAAGCTGGTTCAAATCAGTGCAGGCAAACACAAGTTATTGTCCGGAAAATGATAACTTTTAGAATTTCATAATTTTCAAGGGCAAACAATTCTGGGTAAATTTGACACAAATTGACGGAATTCGTACTTGGCCTCTGTATATGCATTACCAAGCGGTATACCAAAGCTGGCTCAAATTGTTATTAACCGGAAACCAATCAGTATGAACATACGTACGAACAGGCGCATTCCTAGATCCCCATGATCTTCGTTATCAAGGGGATACTAAACTCAGCTGTATGATGTTTCTACTACTACCAGTCGCATAATACAGTAATCATACATACTAAACCTGCCTCTCCTCGCTCGCACTCACTCACTCACTTGGCCATGCAACGCACATTAAAAATTAAGACATTGGAATACATGATGTGTGCAGGGATGGGGGGAGGGGATGGAGAAATTGTCTAACTAACCTCCAGTGTGGAATGTTAACCATTAATATGTATAACTCAAAGAAGAACGTAATCTATGACCATTAAAGACGAGAAAGAACCTAAGGGAGCTTAGGACCCTTGTAGTGGATAAGACAGAGTGGAGAAGGTTGATGAACAACTGCTTGCAGCTGAAAGAATTTTTCACTTCAGCTACAGAACATTCGCTCATCATCATCATCGTCATGGCTAACTCACTTTTACATCATCGTCATGGTTAACTCACTTTTACATCATCATCATGGCTAACTCACTTTTACATCATCGTCATGGCTAACTCACTTTTACATCATCATCATCGTCGTATTTATGGCTAACTCACTTTTAAATACGCTGTCAAAAAGAGTAATATGTACAACTCACTTTCGAATACACTGTCAGCATCTTCACTTCTCATCACTATCCTCTTCTTAACCTGGATAGGATTGCGTTCATGTACCGGCTTTATCTTCATTCCAGCATTCAATCCTCCATTCTTCACCCACCCTCCGAGCGTCAATGGCTGACCTCTGTTAGACGGGCGTGACCCTGCACTCGTATTAAGCGCCTGATTACTATAGGCAGCATGACTGAACTGAGCCTCATTCCAGACTGCACCAGGTGTCTTACGTGGCATATTCACACAACTTATGATAAATACGATAACCAGAATGGCGGTCAGGACAACATAACAAACGCCGACGATAAGAACAAGATAGCGCTGTTCAAACTTCCACGTGCGGTGATCCGTGTCAAGCGGGCTGCTGTCAGGGTTAATCGGGTCGGCTGAATTTAGAAAAATACATTTCAGATATTTAAACCTTTAATGCCAGAATTTTGTACAAAAAATTGGACTTCTCAGAAAATGTCCATTTCATAATTTGAAGGACAACAGAAGATTACTTTTGAAAATTAACCAATGGAATGATTGGCTCGGTTATCGAGCCAGGCATTCCAGTGGTAAATTAAAAAAAATAGTCATCTTGACCTGCAAATGGACAGTCATCAAGATGAATGTAGAGGCCAGTTTTCGCCAGCTTGATTTAACCCTCATATCAGCCAAAAATGGTTTCTGCAGTGGTTTTGATGAATGTCCATTTGCAGACCAAGAGAAGTCTATTTTTGAAAATTTTGCACTGGAATGACTGGCTCAATAACCGAGCCAGTTACTCTAGTGGTAAATTTTCAAAAATAGTTGTGGTCTGCAAATGGACATTTTCCATGAGAAAATTGAAATTTTATTGAACAAATTCGAGGGTTAAAGGGTTAACATGTCTGTCAGAAATGACACCCCCTCCCCCCCCCATGTACCCTAAGGAATGCCAGAAATGACCCCTGCATGTACCTAAGGAATGCCAGAAATGACCCCTGCATGTACCCTAAGGAATGCACATTTGCATGCCAAGAGAACATTCTAGATCACATGCTGAACCAGTCATTCCATGGCAGCTTTTCCAAAACATTCTGTCTTGCAAATGGCTATTTACTATGAGGAAATCTAAATTTTCTTGATAATTTTCTTGATGATTTTGACATTTAACCCTTTAATGGTCATGAGTTATCGAGAAAATTGAAAGTTGTAACTTAATCTTCATTTGCAGGCCAAAAGAAGACTCATGAAATCGTTTATTTGTAAAATCACAGGACAATCAGATTATAGTTTGTTCCACTATCATTTGACGTCGATCAAAATGACAATTTAATTAAGTCATATGCTGACTGCATCCTAATATTAGCTATCTGGCGTATGTTAGTCATATAAAACTTGTTGACTATTAATTACTATACAATAATATCTTGTCTCAATTTCAAGACAATCATACTGGAAAATTGTTGAATATTTTGAAACTAATTTGACTGGAACCTGTTGCTGCCATCCTGATAAAATTGTTCATAGAATGTGTTTCTCGGTGTATGACCTTTAATGCTTTAAGCCTTAAATTCTTTCAAGAAAATTTCAATTTCTCAAAGAAAATATCAATTTTCAGAGCAAGAGAAGACTATTTTTGAAAATTTACCACTGGAATGACTGGCTCGATTATCGAGCCAGTCAATCCAGTTGTGAATTTTCAAAAATTGTCTTCTTGGTCTGCAAATGGATATTTCTCAAGACCACTGCTGAGGCTATGTCGATAACCTCAATATTAAACACATACTTCAGTGATTCACTCTTTAACAGTTTGAGTTTATTGGCATGACTGTTGATACTGCAGAACCTGTCACGGTACAGTCAACTGAAACCGGCCTTTGCAGTGCTCTTGACTTACGTCCATTTGCAGGGTGAGATTAATTTTTTAAAGTTTGACCACTAGAGTTACTTGATAATTGAGCCAGTCATTACAGTTGTGAAGTTTCCAAGATTGGCTTCTTGACTGTTGTGCGCGCGTGTGCATACATGCGTGTGGGTGTATGTGTGAGTGCATGCGGTTCACGTGCATGTGCAGGTCACTTATTGTATGGGTTTGGTGACTTATCATGTGTGTGCCTGTTATCTATCCAGTCATGCCAGTTATTGTAATGGTAGCTTTTCTAGAATATTCTATTCATCTATACAAGATCAATGTAGAAGCCCTTTTATGACTGCCTTGAATATTAAGGGGATAGAAACAGTACAAGTAACTATAGGGCTTGCATCTGCAGAATTTGCATAGAAACAGTACAAGTAACTATAGGGCTTGCATCTGCAGAATTTGCAAATATGACTTAGACAATGTTGGTAATGCAAGCCAATGATGGTAATGCAAACACAGCAAACATTGCTATATCTTTAAACAAGAGACCCAAGGGCGTGTGATGCTCACCTGGACCGTTAACATTTGAACCATTTGTATTTAAATAGAAATGGATAATTTTTGGAAAATCCAAGATGGCCACCAAAAAACCCAGACCAATCCAGATTAAAATTTGACATTTTGAAGCCTACAATCAGAGAATTGTTCAACCCAAGTTTTGTTGAAATTGGACTATTGATTAAGGAGTACCATCCTTAAATGGTTCCGGTTATTTTCAGAAAATCAAAGATGGCCACCAAAACATTGACGTATCAAAATTCGGAATAGAGATTCTAGAGGGCGGAAAATCCAAGATGGCCACTAGAAAAATTGACCAATCAAAAATCTGTATACATGTTCTGAACCCTACAACCCTAGTAGCCTTCCAGCCAACTCTGGCTGAACTTACCCAAGAAGTTAATGAGAAGTAGCGTTTTAAACAATTTCCCGCCAATTTTCGGAAAATTCAAGATGGCCACCAAAAAGTTTGTCTAATCAAAATTCCATATACAATTTCTGAAGCATACTACTCTAGGGTCCTTCCCACTGAGTTTGATTCAAATCGGTCCAGTGGTTAATGAACAGGCTTTTAACTGATTTTCAGAAAATCCAAGATGGCTGCTGAAAAAATTGACCAATCAAAATTCTGTATACAAGTTCTGAAACCTCCCACCCTAGTATCCTTCCAGCCAACTCTGGCTGAACTTACCCAAGAAGTAGCATTTTAAACAATTTCCTGCCAATCTTCAGAAAATTCAAGATGGTCGCCGAAAAGATTGTCCAATCAAAATTCTGTATACAATTTCTAAAGCATACTAATCTAGGGTCCTTCCCACGGAGTTTTATTGAAATCAGGCCAGTCGTTAATGAGGAGTAGGTTTTTAACTGATTTGCAGAAATTTTCAGAAAATCCAAGATGGGCACGGAAAAAATTGACCAATCAAAATTCTGTATACAAGTTCGAAAACCTATTAACCTAGTATACTTGCCACCAAATCTGGTTGAAATTGCCAAAGCAATTAATGAAGAGTAGTGCTTTAAACAATTTTCAACCATTTTTCGGAAAATTGAAGATGGCCGCCGAGAAAATTGACCAATCAAAATTCTGTACACAAATTCTGAAGCTTACCAGTCTAGGGGGTCCTTCCTGTCAAAGTTTGCTTGAAATCGGCCAAGTAGTTAATGAGGAGTAGAATTTTAGCTTATTTTCCAAAATTTTCTGAAATCCAAGATGGCCACCAGAAAAATTGGCCAATCAAAATTCTGTATACAAGTTCTGAAGCCTACCTGCCTAGGATTCTTCCTACCAAATTAGGTTGAAATCCGCTAAGTGGTTAACGAGGAGTAGCGTTTTAAAGCAAAAATTGATGGGCGGACGGTCGCCATGGTATAAGCTCACTTGGCCATTCATTCTGGCCAGTTGAGCTAATAATATACCATAACTAAATATAGCCCTAACTTACATCGTGCAACTGATACTTCTACCACTATCTCATAATCGAGGTTTTGTTGTGATTGGCGATCCAGCACAAAGGTGACTCTGTTGCTCCTCAAGGATGTGAACACTACCCGCTGATTGATTGACAGATCTTTGCTTTTACAATTAAATGAGTTCTGCAATAGAAGAAATGATTAATGCACATATTCTCAGAGGTATGCAGTAGTACAAGTGAATAAATAATGTACAAATTGTCAAATGTCATCTGCAATGGAACATTGAATGAGGTCTGCAATGGTACCAGCAAATGAGATCTGCAATGGAACATTGAATGAGATCTGCAATGGGATATTGAATGAGATCTGCAATGGGATATTGAATGAGGTCTGCAATGGGACATTGAATGAGATCTGCAATGGGATATTGTATGAGGTCTGCAATGGGATATTGAATGGGGTCTGCAATGGGATATTGTATGAGGTCTGCAATGCGATATTGAATGAGGTCTGCAATGGGACAATGAATGAGGTCTGCAAGGGAACATTGAATGAGGTTTGCAGTGGGACATTGAATGAGGTCTGCAATGGGACATTGAATGAGATCTACAATGGGACATTGAGTGAGGTCTGCAATGGGACATTGAATGAGGTCTGCAATGGAACATTGAATGAGGTCTGCAATGGAACATTGAATGAGGTCTGCAATGGGGCATTGAATGAGATCTGCAATGGGGCATTGAATGAGATCTGCAATAGAATATTGAATGAGGTCTGCAATGGAACATTGAATGAGGTCTGCAATGGGACATTGAGTGAGGTCTGCAAAGGAATATTGAATGAGGTATGCAATGGAACATTGAATGAGTGTAATGGAATATTGAATGAGGTCTGCAATAGAACATTGAATGAAGTAATTGAGTGAGGTCTGCAATGGGATATTTGAGTACGGTCTGTATTGGAACATTGAGTGAGGTCTGCAATGGGACAGTGAATACAGTCTGCAATAGAACATTAAATGAAGTCACTGAGTGAGGTCTGCAATGGAACATTGTATGAGGTCTGAAATGGAACATTGAGTGAGGTCTGCAATGGGATAGTGAATGCAGTCTGCAATAGAACATTGAATGAAGTCATTGAGTGAGGTCAATGGGACATTGTATGAGGTCTGCAATGGGACATTGAAGGAGGTCTGCAATGGAGCATTGAATGAGGTCTGTAATGGAACATTGAGTGAGGTCTGCAATGGAACATGGAGTGAGGTCTGAAATGGAGCATTGTATGAGATCTGCAATGGAACATTGTATGAGATCTTCAATGGGGCATTGAATGAGGTCTGCAATGGAGCATTGTATGAGGTCTGCAATGGAGCATTGTATGAGGTCTGCAATGGAACATTGTATGAGGTCTGCCATTGTATGAGGTCTGCAATGGAGCATTGAATGAGGTCTGCAATGGAACATTGTATGAGGTCTGCAATGGAGCATTGTATGAGGTCTGCAATGGAACATTGAGTGAGGTCTGCAATGGAACATGGAGTGAGGTCTGAAATGGAGCATTGTATGAGATCTGCAATGGAACATTGTATGAGATCTTCAATGGGGCATTGAATGAGGTCTGCAATGGGACATTGTATGAGATCTGCAATGGAGCATTGTATGAGGTCTGCAATGGAACATTGTATGAGATCTGCAATGGAGCATTGTATGAGGTCTGCAATGGAGCATTGTATGAGGTCTGCAATGGAGCATTGTATGAGGTCTGCAATGGAACATTGTATGAGGTCTGCAATGGAACATTGTATGAGGTCTGCAATGGAACATTGTATGAGGTCTGCAATGGGACATTGTATGAGATCTGCAATGGAACATTGTATGAGGTCTGCAATGGAGCATTGTATGAGGTCTGCAACGGGACATTGAATGAGGTCTGCAATGGAACATTGTATGAGGTCTGCAATGGAACATTGTATGAGATCTTCAATGGAACATTGTATGAGGTCTGCAATGGAACATTGTATGAGATCTTCAAGGGAACATTGTATGAGGTCTGCAATGGAGCATTGTATGAGGTCTGCAATGGAGCATTGTATGAGATCTGCAATGGGACATTGTATGAGATCTGCAACGGGACATTGTATGAGGTCTGCAACGGGACATTGAATGAGGTCTGCAATGGAACATTGAATGAGGTCTGCAATGGAACATTGTATGAGGTCTGCAATGGAACATTGTATGAGATCTTCAATGGGGCATTGAATGAGGTCTACAATGGAGCATTGTATGAGGTCTGCAATGGAGCATTGTATGAGGTCTGCAATGGAGCATTGTATGAGGTCTGCAATGGAACATTGTATGAGGTCTGCAATGGAACATTGTATGAGGTCTGCAATGGAGCATTGAATGAGGTCTGCAATGGAACATTGTATGAGGTCTGCAATGGGACATTGTATGAGGTCTGCAATGGAGCATTGAATGAGGTCTGCAATGGAGCATTGTATGAGGTCTGCAATGGAACATTGTATGAGGTCTGCAATGGGACATTGTATGAGGTCTGCAATGGGACATTGTATGAGGTCTGCAATGGGGCATTGTATGAGATCTTCAATGGAGCATTGTATGAGGTCTGCAATGGAGCATTGTATGAGGTCTGCAATGGAACATTGTATGAGGTCTGCAATGGAACATTGTATGAGGTCTGCAATGGAGCATTGAATGAGGTCTGCAATGGAGCATTGTATGAGGTCTGCAATGGAACATTGTATGAGGTCTGCAATGGAACATTGTATGAGGTCTGCAATGGAGCATTGTATGAGGTCTGCAATGGAGCATTGTATGAGGTCTGCAATGGGACATTGAGTGAGGTCTGCAAAGGAATATTGAATGAGGTCTGCAATGGAACATTGAATGAGTGTAATGGAATATTGAATGAGGTCTGCAATGGAACATTGAATGAGTGTAATGGAATATTGAATGAGGTCTGCAATAGAACATTGAATGAAGTAATTGAGTGAGGTCTGCAATGGGATATTTGAGTACGGTCTGTATTGGAACATTGAGTGAGGTCTGCAATGGGACAGTGAATACAGTCTGCAATAGAACATTAAATGAAGTCACTGAGTGAGGTCTGCAATGGAACATTGTATGAGGTCTGAAATGGAACATTGAGTGAGGTCTGCAATGGGATAGTGAATGCAGTCTGCAATAGAACATTGAATGAAGTCATTGAGTGAGGTCAATGGGACATTGTATGAGGTCTGCAATGGGACATTGTATGAGGTCTGCAATGGAGCATTGAATGAGGTCTGCAATGGAGCATTGTATGAGCTCTGCAATGGAGCATTGTATGAGGTCTGCAATGGAACATTGTATGAGATCTGCAATGGAACATTGTATGAGATCTTCAATGGGGCATTGAATGAGGTCTGCAATGGAGCATTGTATGAGGTCTGCAATGGAGCATTGTATGAGGTCTGCAATGGAACATTGTATGAGGTCTGCAATGGAGCATTGAATGAGGTCTGCAATGGAACATTGTATGAGATCTGCAATGGAGCATTGTATGAGGTCTGCAATGGAACATTGTATGAGGTCTGCAATGGGACATTGTATGAGGTCTGCAATGGGACATTGAATGAGGCCTGCAATGGAACATTGTATGAGATCTTCAATGGGGCATTGAATGAGGTCTGCAATGGAGCATTGTATGAGGTCTGCAATGGAGCATTGTATGAGGTCTGCAATGGAGCATTGAATGAGGTCTGCAATGGAACATTGTATGAGGTCTGCAATGGAGCATTGTATGAGGTCTGCAATGGAACATTGAGTGAGGTCTGCAATGGAACATGGAGTGAGTTCTGAAATGGAGCATTGTATGAGATCTGCAATGGAACATTGTATGAGATCTTCAATGGGGCATTGAATGAGGTCTGCAATGGGACATTGTATGAGATCTGCAATGGAGCATTGTATGAGGTCTGCAATGGAACATTGTATGAGATCTGCAATGGAGCATTGTATGAGGTCTGCAATGGAGCATTGTATGAGGTCTGCACTGGAGCATTGTATGAGGTCTGCAATGGAACATTGTATGAGGTCTGCAATGGAACATTGTATGAGGTCTGCAATGGAACATTGTATGAGGTCTGCAATGGGACATTGTATGAGATCTGCAATGGAACATTGTATGAGGTCTGCAATGGAGCATTGTATGAGGTCTGCAATGGAGCATTGTATGAGGTCTGCAATGGAACATTGTATGAGGTCTGCAATGGAACATTGTATGAGATCTTCAATGGAACATTGTATGAGGTCTGCAATGGAACATTGTATGAGATCTTCAAGGGAACATTGTATGAGGTCTGCAATGGAGCATTGTATGAGGTCTGCAATGGAGCATTGTATGAGATCTGCAATGGGACATTGTATGAGATCTGCAATGGGACATTGTATGAGGTCTGCAACGGGACATTGAATGAGGTCTGCAATGGAACATTGAATGAGGTCTGCAATGGAACATTGTATGAGGTCTGCAATGGAACATTGTATGAGATCTTCAATGGGGCATTGAATGAGGTCTGCAATGGAGCATTGTATGAGGTCTGCAATGGAGCATTGTATGAGGTCTGCAATGGAGCATTGTATGAGGTCTGCAATGGAACATTGTATGAGGTCTGCAATGGAACATTGTATGAGGTCTGCAATGGAGCATTGAATGAGGTCTGCAATGGAACATTGTATGAGGTCTGCAATGGGACATTGTATGAGATCTGCAATGGAGCATTGAATGAGGTCTGCAATGGAGCATTGTATGAGGTCTGCAATGGAACATTGTATGAGGTCTGCAATGGGACATTGTATGAGGTCTGCAATGGGACATTGTATGAGGTCTGCAATGGGGCATTGTATGAGATCTTCAATGGAGCATTGTATGAGGTCTGCAATGGAGCATTGTATGAGGTCTGCAATGGAACATTGTATGAGGTCTGCAATGGAACATTGTATGAGGTCTGCAATGGAGCATTGAATGAGGTCTGCAATGGAGCATTGTATGAGGTCTGCAATGGAACATTGTATGAGGTCTGCAATGGGACATTGTATGAGGTCTGCAATGGAGCATTGAATGAGGTCTGCAATGGAGCATTGTATGAGGTCTGCAATGGAGCATTGTATGAGGTCTGCAATGGAACATTGTATGAGATCTGCAATGGAACATTGTATGAGATCTTCAATGGGGCATTGAATGAGGTCTGCAATGGAGCATTGAATGAGGTCTGCAATGGAGCATTGTATGAGGTCTGCAATGGAGCATTGTATGAGGTCTGCAATGGAACATTGTATGAGGTCTGCAATGGAACATTGTATGAGATCTGCAATGGAGCATTGTATGAGGTCTGCAATGGAACATTGTATGAGGTCTGCAATGGGACATTGTATGAGGTCTGCAATGGGACATTGAATGAGGCCTGCAATGGAACATTGTATGAGATCTTCAATGGGGCATTGAATGAGGTCTGCAATGGAGCATTGTATGAGGTCTGCAATGGAGCATTGAGTGAGGTCTGCAATGGGACATTGTATGAGGTCTGCAACGGGACATTGTATGAGGTCTGCAATGGGACATTGTATGAGATCTGCAATGGAGCATTGTATGAGGTCTGCAACAGGACATTGAATGAGGTTTGCAATGGGACATTGAATGAAGTCATTGAGTGAGGTCAATGCGACATTGTATGAGGTCTGCAATGGAGCATTGTATGAGGTCTGCAATGGAGCATTGAATGAGGTCTGCAATGGGACATTGAATGCAATGGTCATTGAGTGAGGTCAATGGGGACATTGTATGAGGTCTGCAATGGAACATTGTATGAGGTCTGAAATGGAGCATTGAATGAGGTCTGCAATGGAGCATTGTATGAGGTCTGCAATGGAGCATTGTATGAGGTCTGCAATGGAACATTGTATGAGGTCTGCAATGGAACATTGAATGAGTGTAATGGAATATTGAATGAGGTCTGCAATAGAACATTGAATGAAGTAATTGAGTGAGGTCTGCAATGGGATATTTGAGTACGGTCTGTATTGGAACATTGAGTGAGGTCTGCAATGGGACAGTGAATACAGTCTGCAATAGAACATTAAATGAAGTCACTGAGTGAGGTCTGCAATGGAACATTGTATGAGGTCTGAAATGGAACATTGAGTGAGGTCTGCAATGGGATAGTGAATGCAGTCTGCAATAGAACATTGAATGAAGTCATTGAGTGAGGTCAATGGGACATTGTATGAGGTCTGCAATGGGACATTGTATGAGGTCTGCAATGGAGCATTGAATGAGGTCTGTAATGGAACATTGAGTGAGGTCTGCAATGGAACATTGTATGAGGTCTGCAATGGAGCATTGTATGAGATCTGCAATGGAACATTGTATGAGATCTTCAATGGGGCATTGAATGAGGTCTGCAATGGAGCATTGTATGAGGTCTGCAATGGAGCATTGTATGAGGTCTGCAATGGAACATTGTATGAGGTCTGCAATGGAGCATTGAATGAGGTCTGCAATGGAACATTGTATGAGGTCTGCAATGGAGCATTGTATGAGGTCTGCAATGGAACATTGTATGAGGTCTGCAATGGAACATTGTATGAGGTCTGCAATGGAGCATTGTATGAGATCTGCAATGGAACATTGTATGAGATCTTCAATGGGGCATTGAATGAGGTCTGCAATGGAGCATTGTATGAGGTCTGCAATGGAGCATTGTATGAGGTCTGCAATGGAGCATTGAATGAGGTCTGCAATGGAACATTGTATGAGGTCTGCAATGGAGCATTGTATGAGGTCTGCAATGGAACATTGAGTGAGGTCTGCAATGGAACATGGAGTGAGTTCTGAAATGGAGCATTGTATGAGATCTGCAATGGAACATTGTATGAGATCTTCAATGGGGCATTGAATGAGGTCTGCAATGGGACATTGTATGAGATCTGCAATGGAGCATTGTATGAGGTCTGCAATGGAACATTGTATGAGATCTGCAATGGAGCATTGTATGAGGTCTGCAATGGAGCATTGTATGAGGTCTGCAATGGAGCATTGTATGAGGTCTGCAATGGAACATTGTATGAGGTCTGCAATGGAACATTGTATGAGGTCTGCAATGGAACATTGTATGAGGTCTGCAATGGAACATTGTATGAGGTCTGCAATGGGACATTGTATGAGGTCTGCAATGGAGCATTGAATGAGGTCTGCAATGGAGCATTGTATGAGGTCTGCAATGGAGCATTGTATGAGGTCTGCAATGGAACATTGTATGAGATCTGCAATGGAACATTGTATGAGATCTTCAATGGGGCATTGAATGAGGTCTGCAATGGAGCATTGAATGAGGTCTGCAATGGAGCATTGTATGAGGTCTGCAATGGAGCATTGTATGAGGTCTGCAATGGAACATTGTATGAGGTCTGCAATGGAACATTGTATGAGATCTGCAATGGAGCATTGTATGAGGTCTGCAATGGAACATTGTATGAGGTCTGCAATGGGACATTGTATGAGGTCTGCAATGGGACATTGAATGAGGCCTGCAATGGAACATTGTATGAGATCTTCAATGGGGCATTGAATGAGGTCTGCAATGGAGCATTGTATGAGGTCTGCAATGGAGCATTGAGTGAGGTCTGCAATGGGACATTGTATGAGGTCTGCAACGGGACATTGTATGAGGTCTGCAATGGGACATTGTATGAGATCTGCAATGGAGCATTGTATGAGGTCTGCAACAGGACATTGAATGAGGTTTGCAATGGGACATTGAATGAAGTCATTGAGTGAGGTCAATGCGACATTGTATGAGGTCTGCAATGGAGCATTGTATGAGGTCTGCAATGGAGCATTGAATGAGGTCTGCAATGGAGCATTGTATGAGGTCTGCAATGGGACATTGTATGAGGTCTGCAATGGAACATTGTATGAGGTCTGCAATGGGAACATTGTATGAGGTCTGCAATGGGGCATTGAATGAGGTCTGCAATGGAGCATTGAATGAGGTCTGCAATGGAGCATTGTATGAGGTCTGCAATGGAGCATTGTATGAGGTCTGCAATGGAACATTGTATGAGGTCTGCAATGGAACATTGTATGAGGTCTGCAATGGAGCATTGTATGAGGTCTGCAATGGAACATTGTATGAGGTCTGCAATGGGACATTGTATGAGGTCTGCAATGGGACATTGTATGAGATCTGCAATGGAACATTGTATGAGATCTTCAATGGGGCATTGAATGAGGTCTGCAATGGAGCATTGTATGAGGTCTGCAATGGAGCATTGTATGAGGTCTGCAATGGAACATTGTATGAGGTCTGCAATGGAGCATTGAATGAGGTCTGCAATGGAACATTGTATGAGGTCTGCAATGGAGCATTGTATGAGGTCTGCAATGGAACATTGTATGAGGTCTGCAATGGAACATTGTATGAGGTCTGAAATGGAGCATTGTATGAGGTCTGCAATGGAACATTGTATGAGATCTTCAATGGGGCATTGAATGAGGTCTGCAATGGAGCATTGTATGAGGTCTGCAATGGAGCATTGTATGAGGTCTGCAATGGAGCATTGAATGAGGTCTGCAATGGAACATTGTATGAGGTCTGCAATGGAGCATTGTATGAGGTCTGCAATGGAACATTGAGTGAGGTCTGCAATGGAACATGGAGTGAGTTCTGAAATGGAGCATTGTATGAGATCTGCAATGGAACATTGTATGAGATCTTCAATGGGGCATTGAATGAGGTCTGCAATGGGACATTGTATGAGGTCTGCAATGGAGCATTGTATGAGGTCTGCAATGGAACATTGTATGAGATCTGCAATGGAGCATTGTATGAGGTCTGCAATGGAGCATTGTATGAGGTCTGCAATGGAGCATTGTATGAGGTCTGCAATGGAACATTGTATGAGGTCTGCAATGGAACATTGTATGAGGTCTGCAATGGAACATTGTATGAGGTCTGCAATGGGACATTGTATGAGATCTGCAATGGAACATTGTATGAGGTCTGCAATGGAGCATTGTATGAGGTCTGCAACGGGACATTGAATGAGGTCTGCAATGGAACATTGTATGAGGTCTGCAATGGAACATTGTATGAGATCTTCAATGGAACATTGTATGAGGTCTGCAATGGAACATTGTATGAGGTCTGCAATGGAACATTGTATGAGGTCTGCAATGGAGCATTGTATGAGGTCTGCAATGGAGCATTGTATGAGATCTGCAATGGGACATTGTATGAGATCTGCAACGGGACATTGTATGAGGTCTGCAACGGGACATTGAATGAGGTCTGCAATGGAACATTGAATGAGGTCTGCAATGGAACATTGTATGAGGTCTGCAATGGAACATTGTATGAGATCTTCAATGGGGCATTGAATGAGGTCTGCAATGGAGCATTGTATGAGGTCTGCAATGGAGCATTGTATGAGGTCTGCAATGGAGCATTGTATGAGGTCTGCAATGGAACATTGTATGAGGTCTGCAATGGAACATTGTATGAGGTCTGCAATGGAGCATTGAATGAGGTCTGCAATGGAACATTGTATGAGGTCTGCAATGGGACATTGTATGAGATCTGCAATGGAGCATTGAATGAGGTCTGCAATGGAGCATTGTATGAGGTCTGCAATGGAACATTGTATGAGGTCTGCAATGGGACATTGTATGAGGTCTGCAATGGGACATTGTATGAGGTCTGCAATGGGGCATTGTATGAGATCTTCAATGGAGCATTGTATGAGGTCTGCAATGGAGCATTGTATGAGGTCTGCAATGGAACATTGTATGAGGTCTGCAATGGAACATTGTATGAGGTCTGCAATGGAGCATTGAATGAGGTCTGCAATGGAGCATTGTATGAGGTCTGCAATGGAACATTGTATGAGGTCTGCAATGGGACATTGTATGAGGTCTGCAATGGAGCATTGAATGAGGTCTGCAATGGAGCATTGTATGAGGTCTGCAATGGAGCATTGTATGAGGTCTGCAATGGAACATTGTATGAGATCTGCAATGGAACATTGTATGAGATCTTCAATGGGGCATTGAATGAGGTCTGCAATGGAGCATTGAATGAGGTCTGCAATGGAGCATTGTATGAGGTCTGCAATGGAGCATTGTATGAGGTCTGCAATGGAACATTGTATGAGGTCTGCAATGGAACATTGTATGAGATCTGCAATGGAGCATTGTATGAGGTCTGCAATGGAACATTGTATGAGGTCTGCAATGGGACATTGTATGAGGTCTGCAATGGGACATTGAATGAGGCCTGCAATGGAACATTGTATGAGATCTTCAATGGGGCATTGAATGAGGTCTGCAATGGAGCATTGTATGAGGTCTGCAATGGAGCATTGAGTGAGGTCTGCAATGGGACATTGTATGAGGTCTGCAACGGGACATTGTATGAGGTCTGCAATGGGACATTGTATGAGATCTGCAATGGAGCATTGTATGAGGTCTGCAACAGGACATTGAATGAGGTTTGCAATGGGACATTGAATGAAGTCATTGAGTGAGGTCAATGCGACATTGTATGAGGTCTGCAATGGAGCATTGTATGAGGTCTGCAACGGGACATTGAATGAGGTCTGCAATGGGACATTGAATGAAGTCATTGAGTGAGGTCAAGGGGACATTGTATGAGGTCTGCAACGGGACATTGTATGAGGTCTGAAATGGAGCATTGTATGAGGTCTGCAATGGAGCATTGAATGAGGTCTGCAATGGAGCATTGTATGAGGTCTGCAATGGAGCATTGTATGAGGTCTGCAATGGAACATTGTATGAGGTCTGCAATGGAGCATTGAATGAGGTCTGCAATGGAGCATTGTATGAGGTCTGCAATGGAGCATTGTATGAGGTCTGCAATGGAACATTGTATGAGGTCTGCAATGGAACATTGTATGAGGTCTGCAATGGAGCATTGTATGAGGTCTGCAATGGAGCATTGTATGAGATCTGCAATGGGCATTGTATGAGGTCTGCAATGGAGCATTGTATGAGGTCTGCAATGGAGCATTGTATGAGGTCTGCAATGGAGCATTGAATGAGGTCTGCAATGGAACATTGTATGAGGTCTGCAATGGACATTGTATGAGGTCTGCAATGGAACATTGTATGAGGATCTGCAATGGAACATTGTATGAGGTCTGCAATGGAGCATTGTATGAGATCTGCAATGGAACATTGTATGAGATCTTCAATGGGGCATTGAATGAGGTCTGCAATGGGACATTGTATGAGATCTGCAATGGAGCATTGTATGAGGTCTGCAATGGAACATTGTATGAGATCTGCAATGGAGCATTGTATGAGGTCTGCAATGGAGCATTGTATGAGGTCTGCAATGGAGCATTGTATGAGGTCTGCAATGGAACATTGTATGAGGTCTGCAATGGAACATTGTATGAGGTCTGCAATGGAACATTGTATGAGGTCTGCAATGGGACATTGTATGAGATCTGCAATGGGACATTGTATGAGGTCTGCAATGGAGCATTGTATGAGGTCTGCAATGGGACATTGAATGAGGTCTGCAATGGAACATTGTATGAGGTCTGCAATGGAACATTGTATGAGATCTGCAATGGAACATTGTATGAGGTCTGCAATGGAACATTGTATGAGATCTTCAATGGAACATTGTATGAGGTCTGCAATGGAGCATTGTATGAGGTCTGCAATGGAGCATTGTATGAGATCTGCAATGGGACATTGTATGAGATCTGCAATGGGACATTGTATGAGGTCTGCAACGGGACATTGAATGAGGTCTGCAATGGAACATTGAATGAGGTCTGCAATGGAACATTGTATGAGGTCTGCAATGGAACATTGTATGAGATCTTCAATGGGGCATTGAATGAGGTCTGCAATGGAGCATTGTATGAGGTCTGCAATGGAGCATTGTATGAGGTCTGCAATGGAGCATTGTATGAGGTCTGCAATGGAACATTGTATGAGGTCTGCAATGGAGCATTGAATGAGGTCTGCAATGGAGCATTGAATGAGGTCTGCAATGGAGCATTGTATGAGGTCTGCAATGGGAACATTGTATGAGGTCTGCAATGGAGCATTGTATGAGGTCTGCAATGGAGCATTGTATGAGGTCTGCAATGGAACATTGTATGAGGTCTGCAATGGGACATTGTATGAGGTCTGCAATGGGACATTGTATGAGGTCTGCAATGGGACATTGTATGAGATCTTCAATGGAGCATTGTATGAGGTCTGCAATGGAGCATTGTATGAGGTCTGCAATGGAACATTGTATGAGGTCTGCAATGGAACATTGTATGAGGTCTGCAATGGAGCATTGAATGAGGTCTGCAATGGAGCATTGTATGAGGTCTGCAATGGAACATTGTATGAGGTCTGCAATGGGACATTGTATGAGGTCTGCAATGGAGCATTGAATGAGGTCTGCAATGGAGCATTGTATGAGGTCTGCAATGGAGCATTGTATGAGGTCTGCAATGGAACATTGTATGAGATCTGCAATGGAACATTGTATGAGATCTTCAATGGGGCATTGAATGAGGTCTGCAATGGAGCATTGAATGAGGTCTGCAATGGAGCATTGTATGAGGTCTGCAATGGAGCATTGTATGAGGTCTGCAATGGAACATTGTATGAGGTCTGCAATGGAACATTGTATGAGATCTGCAATGGAGCATTGTATGAGGTCTGCAATGGAACATTGTATGAGGTCTGCAATGGGACATTGTATGAGGTCTGCAATGGGACATTGAATGAGGCCTGCAATGGAACATTGTATGAGATCTTCAATGGGGCATTGAATGAGGTCTGCAATGGAGCATTGTATGAGGTCTGCAATGGAGCATTGAGTGAGGTCTGCAATGGGACATTGTATGAGGTCTGCAACGGGACATTGTATGAGGTCTGCAATGGGACATTGTATGAGATCTGCAATGGAGCATTGTATGAGGTCTGCAACAGGACATTGAATGAGGTTTGCAATGGGACATTGAATGAAGTCATTGAGTGAGGTCAATGCGACATTGTATGAGGTCTGCAATGGAGCATTGTATGAGGTCTGCAACGGGACATTGAATGAGGTCTGCAATGGGACATTGAATGAAGTCATTGAGTGAGGTCAAGGGGACATTGTATGAGGTCTGCAACGGGACATTGTATGAGGTCTGAAATGGAGCATTGTATGAGGTCTGCAATGGAGCATTGAATGAGGTCTGCAATGGAGCATTGTATGAGGTCTGCAATGGAGCATTGTATGAGGTCTGCAATGGAACATTGTATGAGGTCTGCAATGGAGCATTGAATGAGGTCTGCAATGGAGCATTGTATGAGGTCTGCAATGGAGCATTGTATGAGGTCTGCAATGGAACAATGGAGCATTGTATGAGGTCTGCAATGGAGCATTGTATGAGGTCTGCAATGGAGCATTGAATGAGGTCTGCAATGGAACATTGTATGAGGTCTGCAATGGGACATTGTATGAGGTCTGCAATGGAGCATTGTATGAGGTCTGCAATGGACATTGTATGAGGTCTGCAATGGAGCATTGTATGAGATCTGCAATGGAACATTGTATGAGATCTTCAATGGGGCATTGAATGAGGTCTGCAATGGGACATTGTATGAGATCTGCAATGGAGCATTGTATGAGGTCTGCAATGGAACATTGTATGAGATCTGCAATGGAGCATTGTATGAGGTCTGCAATGGAGCATTGTATGAGGTCTGCAATGGAGCATTGTATGAGGTCTGCAATGGAACATTGTATGAGGTCTGCAATGGAACATTGTATGAGGTCTGCAATGGAACATTGTATGAGGTCTGCAATGGGACATTGTATGAGATCTGCAATGGAACATTGTATGAGGTCTGCAATGGAGCATTGTATGAGGTCTGCAATGGGACATTGAATGAGGTCTGCAATGGAACATTGTATGAGGTCTGCAATGGAACATTGTATGAGGTCTGCAATGGAGCATTGTATGAGGTCTGCAATGGAACATTGTATGAGGTCTGCAATGGAACATTGTATGAGGTCTGCAATGGAGCATTGTATGAGGTCTGCAATGGAGCATTGTATGAGATCTGCAATGGGACATTGTATGAGATCTGCAATGGGACATTGTATGAGGTCTGCAACGGGACATTGAATGAGGTCTGCAATGGAACATTGAATGAGGTCTGCAATGGAACATTGTATGAGGTCTGCAATGGAACATTGTATGAGATCTTCAATGGGGCATTGAATGAGGTCTGCAATGGAGCATTGTATGAGGTCTGCAATGGAGCATTGTATGAGGTCTGCAATGGAGCATTGTATGAGGTCTGCAATGGAACATTGTATGAGGTCTGCAATGGAGCATTGAATGAGGTCTGCAATGGAGCATTGAATGAGGTCTGCAATGGAGCATTGTATGAGGTCTGCAATGGAACATTGTATGAGGTCTGCAATGGAGCATTGAATGAGGTCTGCAATGGAGCATTGTATGAGGTCTGCAATGGAACATTGTATGAGGTCTGCAATGGGACATTGTATGAGGTCTGCAATGGGACATTGTATGAGGTCTGCAATGGGGCATTGTATGAGATCTTCAATGGAGCATTGTATGAGGTCTGCAATGGAGCATTGTATGAGGTCTGCAATGGAACATTGTATGAGGTCTGCAATGGAACATTGTATGAGGTCTGCAATGGAGCATTGAATGAGGTCTGCAATGGAGCATTGTATGAGGTCTGCAATGGAACATTGTATGAGGTCTGCAATGGGACATTGTATGAGGTCTGCAATGGAGCATTGAATGAGGTCTGCAATGGAGCATTGTATGAGGTCTGCAATGGAGCATTGTATGAGGTCTGCAATGGAACATTGTATGAGATCTGCAATGGAACATTGTATGAGATCTTCAATGGGGCATTGAATGAGGTCTGCAATGGAGCATTGAATGAGGTCTGCAATGGAGCATTGTATGAGGTCTGCAATGGAGCATTGTATGAGGTCTGCAATGGAACATTGTATGAGGTCTGCAATGGAACATTGTATGAGATCTGCAATGGAGCATTGTATGAGGTCTGCAATGGAACATTGTATGAGGTCTGCAATGGGACATTGTATGAGGTCTGCAATGGGACATTGAATGAGGCCTGCAATGGAACATTGTATGAGATCTTCAATGGGGCATTGAATGAGGTCTGCAATGGAGCATTGTATGAGGTCTGCAATGGAGCATTGAGTGAGGTCTGCAATGGGACATTGTATGAGGTCTGCAACGGGACATTGTATGAGGTCTGCAATGGGACATTGTATGAGATCTGCAATGGAGCATTGTATGAGGTCTGCAACAGGACATTGAATGAGGTTTGCAATGGGACATTGAATGAAGTCATTGAGTGAGGTCAATGCGACATTGTATGAGGTCTGCAATGGAGCATTGTATGAGGTCTGCAACGGGACATTGAATGAGGTCTGCAATGGGACATTGAATGAAGTCATTGAGTGAGGTCAAGGGGACATTGTATGAGGTCTGCAACGGGACATTGTATGAGGTCTGAAATGGAGCATTGTATGAGGTCTGCAATGGAGCATTGAATGAGGTCTGCAATGGAACATTGTATGAGGTCTGCAATGGAACATTGTATGAGCTCTGCAATGGAACATTGTATGAGGTCTGCAATGGAGCATTGAATGAGGTCTGCAATGGAGCATTGTATGAGGTCTGCAATGGAGCATTGTATGAGGTCTGCAATGGAACATTGTATGAGATCTGCAATGGAGCATTGAATGAGGTCTGCAATGGAGCATTGAATGAGGTCTGCAATGGACCATTGAATGAGGTCTGCAATGGGACATTGTATGAGGTCTGCAATGGAGCATTGTATGAGGTCTGCAATGGAACATTGTATGAGGTCTGCAATGGAACATTGTATGAGATCTGCAATGGAACATTGTATGAGGTCTGCAATGGGGCATTGTATGAGGTCTGCAATGGGACATTGTATGAGATCTGCAATGGAGCATTGTATGAGGTCTGCAATGGAACATTGTATGAGATCTGCAATGGAGCATTGTATGAGGTCTGCAATGGAGCATTGTATGAGGTCTGCAATGGAGCATTGTATGAGGTCTGCAATGGAACATTGTATGAGGTCTGCAATGGAACATTGTATGAGGTCTGCAACGGGAACATTGTATGAGGTCTGCAATGGGACATTGTATGAGATCTGCAATGGAGCATTGTATGAGGTCTGCAACAGGACATTGAATGAGGTCTGCAATGGGACATTGAATGAAGTCATTGAGTGAGGTCAATGCGACATTGTATGAGGTCTGCAATGGAGCATTGTATGAGGTCTGCAACGGGACATTGAATGAGGTCTGCAATGGGACATTGAATGAAGTCATTGAGTGAGGTCAAGGGGACATTGTATGAGGTCTGCAACGGGACATTGTATGAGGTCTGAAATGGAGCATTGTATGAGGTCTGCAATGGAGCATTGAATGAGGTCTGCAATGGAACATTGTATGAGGTCTGCAATGGAACATTGTATGAGGTCTGCAATGGAACATTGTATGAGGTCTGCAATGGAGCATTGAATGAGGTCTGCAATGGAGCATTGTATGAGGTCTGCAATGGAGCATTGTATGAGGTCTGCAATGGAACATTGTATGAGGTCTGCAATGGAGCATTGAATGAGGTCTGCAATGGAGCATTGAATGAGGTCTGCAATGGAACATTGTATGAGGTCTGCAATGGAACATTGTATGAGGTCTGCAATGGAGCATTGTATGAGGTCTGCAATGGAGCATTGTATGAGGTCTGCAATGGGACATTGTATGAGATCTGCAATGGGACATTGTATGAGGTCTGCAACGGGACATTGAATGAGGTCTGCAATGGAACATTGAATGAGGTCTGCAATGGAACATTGTATGAGGTCTGCAATGGAACATTGTATGAGATCTTCAATGGGGCATTGAATGAGGTCTGCAATGGAGCATTGTATGAGGTCTGCAATGGAGCATTGTATGAGGTCTGCAATGGAGCATTGTATGAGGTCTGCAATGGAACATTGTATGAGGTCTGCAATGGAACATTGTATGAGGTCTGCAATGGAGCATTGAATGAGGTCTGCAATGGAGCATTGAATGAGGTCTGCAATGGAGCATTGTATGAGGTCTGCAATGGAACATTGTATGAGGTCTGCAATGGGACATTGTATGAGATCTGCAATGGAGCATTGAATGAGGTCTGCAATGGAGCATTGTATGAGGTCTGCAATGGAACATTGTATGAGGTCTGCAATGGGACATTGTATGAGGTCTGCAATGGGACATTGTATGAGGTCTGCAATGGAGCATTGTATGAGATCTTCAATGGAGCATTGTATGAGGTCTGCAATGGAGCATTGTATGAGGTCTGCAATGGAACATTGTATGAGGTCTGCAATGGAACATTGTATGAGGTCTGCAATGGAGCATTGAATGAGGTCTGCAATGGAGCATTGTATGAGGTCTGCAATGGAGCATTGTATGAGGTCTGCAATGGAACATTGTATGAGATCTGCAATGGAACATTGTATGAGATCTTCAATGGGGCATTGAATGAGGTCTGCAATGGAGCATTGAATGAGGTCTGCAATGGAGCATTGTATGAGGTCTGCAATGGAGCATTGTATGAGGTCTGCAATGGAACATTGTATGAGGTCTGCAATGGAACATTGTATGAGATCTGCAATGGAGCATTGTATGAGGTCTGCAATGGAACATTGTATGAGGTCTGCAATGGGACATTGTATGAGGTCTGCAATGGGACATTGAATGAGGCCTGCAATGGAACATTGTATGAGATCTTCAATGGGGCATTGAATGAGGTCTGCAATGGAGCATTGTATGAGGTCTGCAATGGAGCATTGAGTGAGGTCTGCAATGGGACATTGTATGAGGTCTGCAACGGGACATTGTATGAGGTCTGCAATGGGACATTGTATGAGATCTGCAATGGAGCATTGTATGAGGTCTGCAACAGGACATTGAATGAGGTTTGCAATGGGACATTGAATGAAGTCATTGAGTGAGGTCAATGCGACATTGTATGAGGTCTGCAATGGAGCATTGTATGAGGTCTGCAACGGGACATTGAATGAGGTCTGCAATGGGACATTGAATGAAGTCATTGAGTGAGGTCAAGGGGACATTGTATGAGGTCTGCAACGGGACATTGTATGAGGTCTGAAATGGAGCATTGTATGAGGTCTGCAATGGAGCATTGAATGAGGTCTGCAATGGAACATTGTATGAGGTCTGCAATGGAACATTGTATGAGCTCTGCAATGGAACATTGTATGAGGTCTGCAATGGAGCATTGAATGAGGTCTGCAATGGAGCATTGTATGAGGTCTGCAATGGAGCATTGTATGAGGTCTGCAATGGAACATTGTATGAGATCTGCAATGGAGCATTGAATGAGGTCTGCAATGGAGCATTGAATGAGGTCTGCAATGGACCATTGAATGAGGTCTGCAATGGGACATTGTATGAGATCTTCAATGGAACATTGTATGAGGTCTGAAATGGAGCACTGTATGAGATCTGCAATGGAACATTGTATGAGATCTTCAATGGGGCATTGAATGAGGTCTGCAATGGGACATTGTATGAGATCTGCAATGGAGCATTGTATGAGGTCTGCAATGGAACATTGTATGAGATCTGCAATGGAGCATTGTATGAGGTCTGCAATGGAGCATTGTATGAGATCTGCAATGGAGCATTGTATGAGGTCTGCAATGGAACATTGTATGAGATCTGCAATGGAGCATTGTATGAGGTCTGCAATGGAGCATTGTATGAGGTCTGCAATGGAGCATTGTATGAGGTCTGCAATGGAACATTGTATGAGGTCTGCAATGGAACATTGTATGAGGTCTGCAATGGAACATTGTATGAGGTCTGCAATGGGACATTGTATGAGATCTGCAATGGAACATTGTATGAGGTCTGCAATGGAGCATTGTATGAGGTCTGCAATGGGACATTGAATGAGGTCTGCAATGGAACATTGTATGAGGTCTGCAATGGAACATTGTATGAGGTCTGCAATGGAGCATTGTATGAGGTCTGCAATGGAGCATTGTATGAGATCTGCAATGGGACATTGTATGAGATCTGCAATGGGACATTGTATGAGGTCTGCAACGGGACATTGAATGAGGTCTGCAATGGAACATTGAATGAGGTCTGCAATGGAACATTGTATGAGGTCTGCAATGGAACATTGTATGAGATCTTCAATGGGGCATTGAATGAGGTCTGCAATGGAGCATTGTATGAGGTCTGCAATGGAGCATTGTATGAGGTCTGCAATGGAGCATTGTATGAGGTCTGCAATGGAACATTGTATGAGGTCTGCAATGGAGCATTGAATGAGGTCTGCAATGGAGCATTGTATGAGGTCTGCAATGGAGCATTGTATGAGGTCTGCAATGGACATTGTATGAGGTCTGCAATGGGAACATTGTATGAGATCTTCAATGGGGCATTGAATGAGGTCTGCAATGGAGCATTGTATGAGGTCTGCAATGGAGCATTGAGTGAGGTCTGCAATGGGACATTGTATGAGGTCTGCAACGGGACATTGTATGAGGTCTGCAATGGGACATTGTATGAGATCTGCAATGGAGCATTGTATGAGGTCTGCAACGGGACATTGAATGAGGTCTGCAATGGGACATTGAATGAAGTCATTGAGTGAGGTCAATGGGACATTGTATGAGGTCTGCAATGGAGCATTGTATGAGGTCTGCAACGGGACATTGAATGAGGTCTGCAATGGGACATTGAATGAAGTCATTGAGTGAGGTCAATGGGACATTGTATGAGGTCTGCAACGGGACATTGTATGAGGTCTGCAATGGAGCATTGTATGAGGTCTGCAATGGAGCATTGTATGAGGTCTGCAATGGAACATTGTATGAGGTCTGCAATGGAACATTGTATGAGATCTGCAATGGAGCATTGAATGAGGTCTGCAATGGAGCATTGAATGAGGTCTGCAATGGAGCATTGTATGAGGTCTGCAATGGGACATTGTATGAGATCTTGCAATGGAACATTGTATGAGGTCTGCAATGGAGCATTGTATGAGGTCTGCAATGGAACATTGTATGAGATCTTCAATGGGGCATTGAATGAGGTCTGCAATGGGACATTGTATGAGATCTGCAATGGAGCATTGTATGAGGTCTGCAATGGAACATTGTATGAGGTCTGCAATGGAGCATTGTATGAGGTCTGCAATGGAGCATTGTATGAGGTCTGCAATGGAGCATTGTATGAGGTCTGCAATGGAACATTGTATGAGGTCTGCAATGGAACATTGTATGAGGTCTGCAATGGGACATTGTATGAGGTCTGCAATGGAACATTGTATGAGGTCTGCAATGGAGCATTGTATGAGGTCTGCAATGGAGCATTGTATGAGGTCTGCAATGGAGCATTGTATGAGGTCTGCAATGGAACATTGTATGAGGTCTGCAATGGAGCATTGAATGAGGTCTGCAATGGAGCATTGAATGAGGTCTGCAATGGAGCATTGTATGAGGTCTGCAATGGAGCATTGTATGAGGTCTGCAATGGAACATTGTATGAGGTCTGCAATGGAACATTGTATGAGGTCTGCAATGGAGCATTGTATGAGGTCTGCAATGGAGCATTGTATGAGGTCTGCAATGGAGCATTGTATGAGGTCTGCAATGGGACATTGTATGAGGTCTGCAATGGAACATTGTATGAGGTCTGCAATGGAACATTGTATGAGATCTGCAATGGAGCATTGAATGAGGTCTGCAATGGAGCATTGTATGAGGTCTGCAATGGAGCATTGTATGAGGTCTGCAATGGGACATTGTATGAGGTCTGCAATGGAGCATTGTATGAGGTCTGCAATGGGACATTGTATGAGGTCTGCAATGGAGCATTGTATGAGGTCTGCAATGGACATTGTATGAGGTCTGCAATGGGACATTGTATGAGGTCTGCAATGGGACATTGTATGAGGTCTGCAATGGAGCATTGTATGAGGTCTGCAATGGAGCATTGTATGAGGTCTGCAATGGAGCATTGTATGAGGTCTGCAATGGGACATTGTATGAGGTCTGCAATGGAACATTGTATGAGGTCTGCAATGGAGCATTGAATGAGGTCTGCAATGGAGCATTGTATGAGGTCTGCAATGGAGCATTGTATGAGGTCTGCAATGGAACATTGTATGAGGTCTGCAATGGAGCATTGTATGAGGTCTGCAATGGAGCATTGAATGAGGTCTGCAATGGAGCATTGTATGAGGTCTGCAATGGAGCATTGTATGAGGTCTGCAATGGAGCATTGTATGAGGTCTGCAATGGGACATTGTATGAGGTCTGCAATGGAGCATTGTATGAGGTCTGCAATGGAACATTGTATGAGATCTGCAATGGAGCATTGTATGAGGTCTGCAATGGAGCATTGTATGAGGTCTGCAATGGAGCATTGTATGAGGTCTGCAATGGAGCATTGTATGAGGTCTGCAATGGAGCATTGTATGAGGTCTGCAATGGAACATTGTATGAGGTCTGCAATGGGACATTGTATGAGGTCTGCAATGGGACATTGTATGAGGTCTGCAATGGGACATTGAATGAGGTCTGCAATGGAGCATTGAATGAGGTCTGCAATGGAACATTGTATGAGGTCTGCAATGGAACATTGTATGAGGTCTGCAATGGAACAATTTGAAGTTATTAACTATACGCAGCATGCATGTGGCCTCTGATCATTTAATAAATTTATACGACATTTGACCATTAGACATTTTACCTCTGGTATCATTATCAAGATGACTGATGATATTATGATAATGCCACATTAGTTGCACTCAGAAAATTCTGTAAGAATTTATTGCAGATGTTTACGTAGTTAACGCAATCAATGTAGTTGCTATGCTAACACGAGGGATCAGATACCATACAGCTTGTCTGTATATTTATGGCTGCATCATACCGTCTGCTACCAGGGCCTGCCCTGGACTAAATATTCAGTGAACAGATATATGAACATTTCCCAAGTCCAAACCATGTAATTATATAGTAGAACAATAGCTATCAGTTGGAGCTAACACTTTCTATGCGTACATAGTCGCCAGACTTTAGCTAGCAATGTTTCAATGCATACAAAGTAGGCAGAGTTTAGTTAACGATGTTTTATGTGTACAAAGTCGGAGATTAGCTAATAATGTTTTATGCATACAAATTAGTTCTTGGAGTTTCTAAGCTAACAATGTTTCAAATTGGATAGCTAACCTTTGTTTCCATGAATTAAAGGAACATATCAAGACATACCAGGATTTTCTGTTGGGTGGAAGCACCGTCAAAGATAGTGAACTTAACATCGCAATCGCGAATATCCATATTTGTAAGCTCAATTTTTAGACGTGATGCTGTCTGCGGTGTCTGCAGCTCCAATTGTAAAGTACAATCAACGACCGTTGCTCCCGGCTGTGTGGCACCTCGCCCATTCACAATGATTGGTCCCTCACTCACAGTGCGCACCGGTCTGTTACAGTCAGTAGAACTGTCCATGAAATCTGCAAATAGACAGATATGTAACGCGTATCCAGAGTTTCAATGTCCACGCTTTCCAAGGATTATATTATAGCCTGTGTTCAATCTGAGGTTGGGTATGGAAGTGCCATCCCCCTGCCAATGGGACCTGGGTTCCCGGTGTTCCCCCTGGAAAGATTTGAAAATGAGATACTGTATGAAAGCCTTTGCAGCATTGTGGCCAATAATTGGGCATGTCTTGCATGCTACAGTAAGTAACTGCTAGCTTACATCATCTTTAGATTTTCAAGGGGTTTCTCCAGAATCCTTGCATATTCACTTCTTTTAGATTTTTCCTTATGCATAAACAGACACGCACACACACTACACCACACACATTCTCCTGTACACACATACACTACAAACACACATTCTCCTGTACACACACTACACCACACACATTCTCCTGTACACACACACACGCACACACTACACCACACACATTCTCCTGTACACACACTACACCACACACATTCTCCTGTACACACACACACACACGCACACTACACCACACACATTCTCCTGTACACACACACTACACCACACACATTCTCCTGTACACACACACACTACACCACACACATTCTCCTGTACACACACTACACCACACACATTCTCCTGTAGACACACTACACCACACACATTCTCCTGTACACACACACTACACCACACACATTCTCCTGTACACACACACACACACACTACACCACACACATTCTCCTGTACACACACACACTACACCACACACATTCTCCTGTACACACACACTACACCACACACATTCTCCTGTACACACACACACTACACCACACACATTCTCATGTACACACACACACTACACCACACACATTCTCCTGTACACTCACACACACACTACACCACACACATTCTCCTGTACACACACTACACCACACACATTCTCCTGTACACACACACACTACACCACACACATTCTCCTGTACACACACACACACTACACCACACACATTCTCATGTACACACACACTACACCACACACATTCTCCTGTACACACACACACTACACCACACACATTCTCCTGTACACACACTACACCACACACATTCTCCTGTACACACACACACACACACTACACCACACACATTCTCCTGTACACACACACACACTACACCACACACATTCTCCTGTACACACACACACGCGCGCACATATGTGAGCACACACACGCACATTTATTGTGAGGATTTATGCCAGATCTCAAGTGAGAATAAAATGTGTAAATAAACAACATCAAATAGTTGTATATACATATAATTAACCAACTGCTGATGATTTCGAAAACAATTCAACCAAAGGTTGCGGCTCACTAAGGCAGCAATCACATTCAGTCAAATGGTTTTCAAATTTTCCACATTTAGCCATATCTGCGTTTGGTTTAACGCTTTCTGGGCCAAAGATGGCTGTGTAGTGTTGTTGAGAGGTTAATATCCATTTGCAAAGCAAGAAGACTATATTTCCAAATTTACCACCGGAATGACTGGTTCAACAATCATGGCAATCATTCCAGACTAAATAGTCTTCTCTTGACCTGCAAATGGACATTTTTGTGACCAGATTTAAAGATTGACCCTTTCACTAATGAATTCATCATATCTCATTTTTTTCAACGCTCCCATACAGGAATTTTTTTTAATATTTTGAAATTAATTTGACTGAAAGCCGGTGCGAATGTTTCATAATTAGTTGCTTTGGACAAATATCATGAGAAGAATATTTTGCATGATGACAGGAGCACGTTTGCAGCCCACGCTGGCTTTGCAACTCACACTGTAAACTGTTACTTGGACTATTTTGATGAAATTTGTGAGTACATCAGAGACAGAGAGGGGATGGAGGGAGGGAGAGAGAGAGAGCGGCAGGGAGCAGACATGGGGTAATTGTAATCCTAAAAAGATGATGTAAGGGCATCCTATTAGAACATACACAGACAGACAGAGGCAGGGAGGGCAGCCTATTAGAACATGCACAGACAGACAGACAGAGCGGCAGGGAGCGCAGCCTATTAGAACATACACAGACAGTCATGGAGCGCAGCCTATTATAACCTACACTTTAGTCGCCGATCAGTTATCCGTGGTTGATTGCGAATATCATTTTGGTTGTACTGGTTATCATCTCCGGTTTGTCGGTTCGGGTCATATTTGTTTGGATCAACTGGTCCAGGATCCTCTTGTCCTTGGACATGTGCGATGAACAAGCCAGTCACTGCCAGTAAGAGCAGCATACCGGACACTACAGTGAGTGACCGTTGTTCGTGATATGCTCCGGTCATGATTGTAGATCATTCACATCATTTCATATTAAGGGTTGATTCCCTGAAAAATATCAGACATTGTCCGAAGATAATATAATATAGATCTGGATATAATAACTTTTTTTAAAACCTTTTTAACCCTTTCAGTGATGAATTCCCCCATATCTCATTTTCAAGACAGCCATATAGGAAAACTGTTGAATATTTTGAAATTAATTTGACTGGAAGCCATTGCAGCAACGTTTCCAGGCAAATTAATTTCAGAATATTCAACAGACGTTTATATCGTAAAGAATATGTTTTCAGGGATTTGTCAGTGAATGGGTTAAACCATTATCACGCTGATGACAATATGGGAGATTAATGCTTTATTGGTCAAGCCTGTGACTGGCTCATGTAGTGGTCTTGAGGAATGTCCATATACCGGGCAAGAGAAGACTATTTTTGAAAATTTTACCCCTGAAATCACTGGCTCGATAACCGAGCCGGTCATTCCATGGGTAAATTTTCAAAAATAGTCATCTCTTGTCCGGTACATGGACATACATTAAGCAAACATTTTAATTTGCTTGACCATTAAAAGGTTAATTGTTGCAGTCTAACATGTCTGATGTATTTTTTGGAAATAATTTTGCTGTCATAGGCTCTTATAGACCAACATTGTCAATACGGCATCGACCATTGTTAGTACGGTCACCACCATTGTCAATACGGTGGCGACCATTGTCAGTATGGCGTCGACCATTGTCAATACAGTGGCGACCATTGTTAGTATGGCATCGACCATTGTCAATACGGTGTCGACCATTGTCAGTACGGTGTCGACCATTGTTAGTATGGTGTCAACCATTGTCAGTATGGTGTCGATCATTCTGAGTATAGCGTTGACCATTGTCAATATGGTGTCGACCATTGTCAGTACGGTGGTGTCGACCATTGTTAGTACGGTGTCGACCATTGTCAGTACAGTGTCCAGCATTGTCTGTACAGTGTCCAGCATTGTCTGTATGGTGTTGACCATTGTCAGTACCGTATCGACCATTGTTAGTACAGTGTCGACCATTGTCAGTATGGTGTTCACCATTGTCAGTACAGTGTCCAGCATTGTCTGTACGGTATCGACCATTGTTAGTACAGTGTCGACCATTGTCAGTACAGTGTCCAGCATTGTCTGTATGGTATCGACCATTGTTAGTACCGTATCGACCATTGTTAGTACAGTGTCGACCATTGTCAGTACGGTGTCGACTATTGTCAGTACGATGTTGACCATTGTTAGTACAGTGACCACCATTGTCAGTACGGTGTCTACCATTGTTAGTATGGTGTCAACCATTGTCAGTACGGTGTCGAACATTGTCAGTATGGCATCGACCATTGTCAATACGGTGTCGACCATTGTCAGTACGGTGTCGACTATTGTTAGTATGGTGTCGACCATTGTCAGTACGGTGTCGACCATTCTCAGTATAGCGTTGACCATTGTCAATATGGTGTCGACCATTGTCAGTATGGTGATGACCATGGTTAGTATGGTGTCGACCATTGTTAGTATGGTGTCGACCATTGTCAATACGGTGTCGACCATTGTCAGTACGGTGTCGACCATTGTTAGTACGGTGTCGACCATTGTCAGTACAGTGTCCAGCATTGTCTGTACAGTGTCCAGCATTGTCTGTACAGTGTCCAGCATTGTCTGTACGGTGTCGACCATTGTCAGTACCGTATCGACCATTGTTAGTACAGTGTCGACCATTGTCAGTATGGTGTCCACCATTGTCAGTACAGTGTCCAGCATTGTCTGTACGGTATCGACCATTGTCAGTACGGTGTCGACCATTGTCAGTACAGTGTCCAGCATTGTCAGTACAGTATCGACCATTGTTAGTACTGTATCGACCATTGTTAGTACAGTGTCGACCATTTCAGTATGGTGTCCATCATTGTCAGTACACTGTCGACCATTGTTAGTACGGTGTCGACCATTGTCAGTACAGTGTCCAGCATTGTCTGTACAGTGTCCAGCATTGTCTGTACGGTGGCGACCATTGTCAGTACCATATCGACCATTGTTAGTACAGTGTCGACCATTGTCAGTATGGTGTCCACCATTGTCAGTACAGTGTCCAGCATTGTCTGTACAGTATCGACCATTGTTAGTACGGTGTCGACCATTGTCAGTACAGTGTCCAGCATTGTCTGTACGGTATCGACCATTGTTAGTACCGTATCGACCATTGTTAGTACAGTGTCGACCATTGTCAGTATGGTGTCCACCATTGTCAGTACAGTGTCGACCATTGTTAGTACGGTGACCACCATTGTCAGTACAGTGACCATCATTGTCAGTACGGTGTCGACTATTGTCAGTACGATGTTGACCATTGTCAGTACAGTGACCACCATTGTCAGTACGGTGTCTACCGTTGTTAGTATGGTGTCGACCATTGTCAGTACGGTGTCCACCATTGTCAGTACGGTGTCTACCATTGTTAGTATGGTGTTGACCATTGTCAGTACGGTGTCGAACATTGTCAGTATGGCATCGACCATTGTCAATACGGTGTCGACCATTGTCAGTATGGTGTCGACCATTGTTAGTATGGTGTCGACCATTGTCAGTACGGTGTCGACCATTCTCAGTATGGCATCGACCATTGTCAATACGGTGTCGACCATTGTCAGCACAGTGTCGACCATTGTTAGTATGGTGTCGACCATTGTCAGTACGGTGTTGACCATTCTCAGTATAGCGTTGACCATTGTCAATATGGTGTCGACCATTGTCAGTACGGTGATGACCATTGTTAGTATGGTGTCGACCATTGTTAGTATGGTGTCGACCATTGTCAATACGGTGTCGACCATTGTCAGTACGGTGTCGACCATTGTTAGTACGGTGTTGACCATTGTCAGTACAGTCGACCATTGTCAGTATGGTGTCCACCATTGTCAGTACAGTGTCCAGCATTGTCTGTACGGTATCGACCATTGTCAGTACGGTGTCGACCATTGTCAGTACAGTGTCCAGCATTGTCTGTACGGTATCGACCATTGTTAGTACCGTATCGACCATTGTTAGTACAGTGTCGACCATTGTCAGTATGGTGTCCACCATTGTCAGTACAGTGTTGACCATTGTTAGTACGGTGACCACCATTGTCAGTACAGTGACCATCATTGTCAGTACGGTGTCGACTATTGTCAGTACGATGTTGACCATTGTTAGTACAGTGACCACCATTGTCAGTATGGTGACCACCATTGTCAGTACAATATTGACCATTGCTAGTACGGTGACCACCATTGTCAGTACGGTGTCCACCATTTTCAGTACGATGTTGACCATTGTCAGTACGGTGTTGACCATTGTCAGTACGGTGTCCACCATTTTCAGTATGATGTTGACCATTGTCAGTACGGTGTCGACTATTGTCAGTACGATGTTGACCATTGTTAGTACAGTGACCACCATTGTCAGTACGGTGACCATCATTGTCAGTACGATGTTGACCATTGTCAGTATGGTGACCACCATTGTCAGTACGATATTGACCATTGCTAGTACGGTGACCACCATTGTCAGTACGGTGTCCACCATTTTCAGTACGATGTTGACCATTGTCAGTACGGTGTCCACCATTTTCAGTACGATGTTGGCCATTGTCAGTACGGTGTCGACTATTGTCAGTACGATGTTGACCATTGTTAGTACAGTGACCACCATTGTCAGTACGGTGACCATCATTGTCAGTACGATGTTGACCATTGTCAGTACGGTGTCCACCATTTTCAGTACGATGTTGACCATTGTCAGTACGGTGACCATCATTGTCAGTACGGTGACCATCATTGTCAGTATGGTGGTGACCATTGTCAGTACAGTGACCACCATTGTCAGTACGGTGTCGACCATTGTCAGTATGGTATTTGACTGCTGACCATACTGCTTTTATGGTAGGCTATCAAATACCATGAAACTGACCATGGTAAAACATGCCAACAATTGCTAGACCATGATTAACAGTGGTCCATTTGATAAATTTGATCGTAATAAATCCCTGAACCAGTCATTCCAGTGACAAATTCTTTAGAAATAAGGTAGTTATCACTTGGCCTGCAAATGAACATTTTTTACATAAAAATGTCCATCTTCTTGACAGGTCTCGAGCATTAACCCTTTCACCACTGAATTCCCCATATCTTATTTTCAAGGCACCTATACAGGAAAACTGTTGAATAGTTTTTAATTAATTGGACTGGAAGCATCAACGGATTGGTAAGTATTCAAAAATGGTCTTCTCTTGGCCTGCAAATGGACAAACTCTGAGGAAAAGTTTTTATGAAATATCTTGCCCATTAAAGGGTTAAAGGGCGTCTCCTCCAACAGGTCAAAGTGAAAAGAGCTGCTAACAATAGGGTAAATGCCTTCTCACTATATAGTACATACCACAATCATATGGGTAACACCCAAAAACAATTTGGCTGAATTCTGACATTTTTGACATTCTTCCCCACGCCCACCCCACCCCTAAACACGGGGCAGAGCCTAATATAAACATTGACTTGCAATCCGGAATCATGAGTCGCTCACATACCAAATTCAGTTCAATTCTGCCAACAGCCAACTTTTACACCCCACCCCACCCCACCCTCCGCCTACACCCCACCCTGTATACAGAGCATACTGTAAATGTAGTCGTACAATCTGCAATCATATGGGTAACTCGCATAACAAATTTGGTTGAATTCCATCAAACCATTTAAGAGGAGATAGCTGGATGGACAGACCGTTATCAAGCCAGTCATTCCAGTGTTAAATTTTCAAAAACAGTCTTTGGTCTGGAAATGAGCATTTCAAACGACTACTGTAAAGTGTGGGGAGTCTTTTAAGGGTTATGTAACCAGATCCTGGATTATTAGAAGCTGCCTGACACGCCAGTCACTCGCGCCAGTCACTCGCGCCAGTCACTCAGCAATCAATACATTCAAGGCACAGCTTCATTCTTGAGAGACATGAATCGCTTCGTAATGGTCAACCGCAGTGGAAAGATTGGTCAACCGCAGAGGAGAGATTGGTCAACCGCATAGGAGAGATTGGTCAACCGCAGTCGAGAGATGGGTCAACTGCAGTCAAGAGATTGTCAACCGCAGTCGAGAGATCGGTCGCATTATAGAGGTCAGGTGCATCATCATGGTGCCACATTGCTGAGTTGAAGGTCAGAAGCACTAAGGAAGCAATGGTAAGCCTACACTGAAATGGACCTTTCCACTCTAACCATCAAATGACGTTATAATCAACTTTGCTACATGTAGAATGGCATCATATTGAATGACGTCATGAATAACGTAGATAAGCAAGTCAGGAATGCATATTTGAAGACCGACTGCGTTGTTACACGAATTGTATGTCGGCTGTTGCTGCGCTGCCATAGGCAGCAACAGCACCAAGTCAAATTAGTTACAAAATATTTAACAACTTACAAGTATTTTTTTCAAGAAATTGACAGTTAGGGCATTCTGGGATCGATCAATCCCACTGTGGGTGGAGCTTAGCTAGAGGTAGGCGGGCCATAACGAATGAAAAGGTCGATTGGAAGTGAAATCGAACTGCATTATGATGACAGTGATCTGACCATAAACATAGATCTAGTCACTCTGCGAACGTTTAAAATAAGCGCTTCTCTCATGATTTCAGCTCAAAATGTCAACATGTTTTCATTAAAACAAAATTAAAACATTATGTAACGATGCTTCACTTACATATAATAACACAATTATATATGACTACTCTGATATTTGACAGATCACATCACAAGCGTATCTTACCTTGTTCACCTGTATGACGCCATTTTTATACCTGGCGCCAGGCGTGAGTAACCTATAAAGACTCGATTGAACATCGCCCTCGTCGTCTAGGCAAGCTACGCGACAATAGGCCTGAGAGAATTATTAGGTCCCCTACCTGAGCCAACTATCGAGCGGCGTTACTTTGTATTGAAATTGGCAGTGGAACCAGGGAAATGTGTAGCACAAGGTGGAATGTGGAGCAATCGTCCCCTCCCAGAGGGGTGTAGGAATATACTTTGACCAGGGGTGGCAAAACCTAGATGGGAACTATGGGAATGCATTATGGGAGAGGAGAAACCTACACCCACACCCACCCCACCCCATTCACGCTTGGCGTAGCCTCTATGCCGGATATGGGTTATATCCCACTGATGTCTCGCTAAGCTCCACCCCCACGCTTTTCCCGTATTTCAAGATTCAATATTCAAGATTCAAGATTATTCAATAATTCCAAGATAAACGTATTCACGAATCATACCAGGTTGTCCGCCTAAGGCAGTGCCTATTGTTATGGCGGACACCTTACACACATATACAGGTATATATAAATTAGACAAGACAGAACTTACATAAGCAATAATAAATTCAGACATTACATTTACTACTTCCTTGGTTTAAACAGAATTTTATTTTGTTCAATGGGAGCACAGTAAGACATAAGTCTTATACACGTGTCTCCCATACATACAAATACAATACATTAATAAATACATCAAGATGGGGTATAATAAAACATAATTAAATAGTAACGTATGTATAACTAGTTAAATGATAATTTATATCAACCACTGATTACAATTGTCTAGGTAGTTCGCACGCTTACGTATGTGTACGTGAATATGTGCGTGTGTGCGTACGTATTGGCGTGCGTGTGTGCATAATGCGAGAGAGAGAGAGAGAGAGAGAGAGAGAGAGAGAGAGAGAAAGAGAGAGAGATGGGGGGGGAGCGGGAGAGAGAGAGAAGGAGAGAGCGGGGGGGGGGGGGGGGGAGGTTGGGATGGAGTGTGTATGTGTGTGGGGTGGGGGAGAGTTAGGGAAAGAGAGACAAAAAGAGAGGAGAGGAGAATATGAGAAACAGGGTATAAACTAAGAATTTGACAAGAGTGAGAAAGGTAAGGTGAGGAGCTCTTAATGCTGCGTTCACCATGCTTGTATATGTTGGGCTGTTTGCATTTCGCTCTTATAGTTGCGAATTTAACAAATAGGAAGTTACTTAAAGCGGTTGGTATTGACTATGTATTGGCATACGGCGTTACATATTGTAATATTCTTTTCCAAGTCGACATTGTTAATGCCGTATAGAAGTTGATTAGCTGTCAGTGTGGCAAGAGAGATACTCTTTAGGACGAGCTGATTTTGGAGAGAGACTCGTTGGTCGTTAAAAAGAGGGCGGTGGAGGAGATAGTGATTTGTGGATTCATCAGTGTATCCACATGGGCAGCTAGCTGAGTCTGACAGTAAATTTTCAAATAGATGCCGATTTAAATTACTACAGCCATTGCGAAGCCTACATAGGATTACATTAGCTAACCTTTGGCCGACATAATACCAGGGAGGAGGAGGTCGTATAGGCGACATGGATTTAAGTTTGCTCTTGAATTCCGTGAGAGTAACGGAACACGTGACCGGCGCTAGGAGAGTATTCCATGCGCGGATTGTTGCTGGAGAGACGTGCCTGGGATAATACGGGAAGGTGATTATTCAGAATTTCACACGTCATCCCGTTGATAATTTTATATAGCATAACTAGTCTGTGAGATTCCCGTCTATGTGAAAGCGTTTCTATTCCTGTTTCGGTGTACAAGTCTTCCGTATGAGCACTACGTGTCATTCCACATACTGTTCTGAGAGCGTCTTTTTGGATGTCCTCCAGTCGCGTTACAAGATACTGTGGTATGTTATCCCAGACAACGTCTGCGTATTCTAGAGATGGCCTAATAAAGCTTTTGTACATAATTTCAAGACATTTCCGGTCTAGGATATATTTTAGGCCCTTGAGTAAAGAAAGTTTGCGTTGAGCATTTGTTATTAAGTTTTCCACGTGAGTAAGCCAAGTGCCTTTGTTATTGAAGGTAATGCCAAGATGTTTATGGTTGTTTGACGGGAGTATTTCATAATTTTTGAATTTAACTGGAAAGACAATGGGCTCATTACGCAGAGAAAGAAACAGACTAGTAGTTTTGGAGGCATTAAATTCGACAAACCATGTGTTAGCCCATTGCGTCATGATCAGGATATCATGGTCTATTGTTGCAGAGTGTGCTTCTAAGTTTTCAGACATTACATATAGGCAGGTATCATCAGCAAACAGTCTAATATTGTTTAAAATATCGCTGGGCATGTCATTAATAAAGACTAAAAATAGCAAGGGACCAAGGACTGAACCTTGTGGCACTCCAGCGTGCAAGCGAAGTAAGTTAGATTCATTGCCGTTTATAACTACTCGCTGATAACGGTTTTCGAGATAGCTTTCAAACCATGCCAGTAAATTTCCACAGATACCGAAATTTCTCGATGTTTGTAGAAGACCACGATGCCACACTCGATCGAATGCTTTAGAAATATCAAAGAACAAGAACAGTATTTCCTTTTGATCATCGAGAGCCTGAGCGATATCAGTTGGTTTACTGTAGAATTTGACGGAGGAAATCCGGATTGGTATGGAGTTATATCGTGTCTAATGTAGTTGTAAATATGTTTTAAAACAGTTCTCTCCATAACTTTGCTTAGGCAGCTCAAGAGAGATATTGGTCGGTAATTTGAACATTGGTTCTTTTCACCTTTTTTAAAAATAGGAGTTACATTAGCAATTTTCCTTGGGTCGGAAAATGTGCGCTAATAATGGAATGATTAAAGAACTTCGCTAGTATTGGGACCAAGACCGCCTTACTCTCATATGACAGTTTCGGGCTTAATCTGTCTGGGACAACGGCTTTAGAAGTATCCAGATTAGACAGTACATCTGAGACATCGAAATTTGTTATTGTGATTGAGTTTAAAGTATTCTCCGTATACAGAGATAGAGGAGGTAGGTGGGCATTAGTGTCGTCAATTGTGGCGATATTAGAAAAGTAAAGGTTAAGTAGATCTGCCTTTTCAGAAGAATCGTAAGTAAATGAGCCATCTTCACGTTTTAAAGGGGGCAGTTCATTAAAATTGGAGTTAGTGTCAGCTAAGAAGGACTTACATATTTTCCACCACTGTCTGGAGCCTGTGCGTCCGTTTTTAATTTTTTCAGCTAATTTATCTTTAAAGTTTTGTTTAGCTGTCCGAACTAGTGTGTTGACCAGGTTTCTCTGTTTCTTAAAGTTGGCCACATCTTGCTCTTGTTTAGTTTTCCTTGACTTCCTAAATAACTTTTCTCTAATTCGCATCTCATGTTTTATTTTATTGGACATCCATGCTTTGTCATTGGGATTTATAGTAATAGTTTTATTGGGAATACTAGCATTAGCAGCATCAATAATATTTGTGGTGATTGTCTGGCACCAGATGTCAACACCATTAACATCGGAAATGTTATTCCAGGGTGCGTTGGATAGCTGATCCCTGAATAAGTCCCAATCAGCGTTTGCATAGTCCCATATACTACTTCCTTATTAACCCTTTGACCCCTGATCCACATAAACAGTTTAAATTTCAAAAAGGAAATATGTCAATTAGCTGGTCAAGAGGAGACCATCCCTCCCCCCCCCCAGCACCCCCCCCCCCCCCACACACACACACAACCCAACCCCTCCCCCACCCCCACCCCCACCCCACAGGAGAGCTCACCACCGCAATGACCGGTTCAATTACCTAGTCAGTCATTACAGTGGAAAGAAAAAACCCAGGAGTCGGCCTCTCTCAGTCCGCTAACCAACATATAATACTGTAACAGCAGGGTGTGAAAGAGTTACTCACTTGGGTTATTATTATTATTATTATTATTATTATTATTATTATTACAATTTTTTAGTTTTATGGTTTGCGATACATATGGGTAGTAAATAAGGACAAGACAGTTAAGTAACAGACAAGCACAGAACATAGTCAAGTTCAATAATAGACATGGATGTCTGTGATTATAGATATGACAATAAACATTTATATATTTTTGCGGGAGGGTACTTTTACTTATAATGATGATATACTATTTACAGGATGCAGGCTAATGGGGGGAGCATCCTTGGACAAGGGAAGGGGGATGGAGGGGAGGGGTGCTCATTCTCCTGCTCGTCCTGTAGTTTGTTACTATGGTAATTGAAATTATTATTGGATATAATAACAAGTGGAATCATCTAGTCATAATTCTAGTAGTAGTAGTAGTAGTAGTAGTAGTAGTAGTAGTAGTAGTAGTAGTAGTAGTAGTAGTAGTAGTAGTAGCAGCAAAAGTAGTATCAGCAATAGTAGCAGATCAATATTTTCTTCAAAACAAGAAAAGAAGCATGTTATATAGATAGAACAAATTTTCTGTCAAATACTATAAACTTATTTGGACCGATAGACATCACTGTCCTATTAGACAGCAATGTCTTAGGATCCAATTATGCACGAGTATAAAACAGCATTTTTTACCTTGTTTTGTAGACAATCAGGCCATTTTTTAGCTGTACTGCATGAATTAGCTAGTACTAGTATGTGTTAATCAAGTAATTTTTTTTTTATTGTTTTCTTGCACAATTTTGTTGATAGAATTTTCTCACGTGTTTCCTGTTTTGTGTTTTTCCATAAAAATAGTGGCTGCAAATGATATTCGGTGTTTTCCTATGTCTGTCCGTGTGTATTGTTCATGTAGTTTGTGTCTGCTTCTAGTGTTATGTTGGTGGATGTTAATATTGTTTATAAAGAAGGGGGCTATAGATTTGGGTAACGTGTCTTGGTGGAAGTCTTTGACAATAGTTAGCATTTGAGATTTTGCTATGCCGGTGAGCTTAAGTAATTTTTCAGCTTTGAACATGTTTTGGCCCTCTGCTGGCCTAGAAAATAGTTTGATGCTCTTTTTTTGGTGACTGAATCAATCGATCCCTGCACTCTGAATCTCAATTTCCATAAAGGACTATTAAGCGTTTACGACGGACTAAATTGCGTCATTCTCGGCGTAATTGATTAGACGTCAAGCTACATGTGACGTAGTTGCTTATGACGTCATATCTGATTGACTTGATTCATCAATTCCTCTGATATTTCAACAGCGCGCGTTGCGACGATGTAAAAAAGTTGAAACCTGGCGACACTTTTAGTTATATCATTTTCAAAAATAATCAGCAACTAGATTTCGCGATCGATGACGCGTAATCGCAAATCCCCACGTTCACTAATTTGCATTGATCACCACCTCAACCCACCCATGAGGGCGGAGCCAAATGAAAATCTCTTGCACTCCAAAGTCATATACTCACCTAACAAAATGTGGTTGAATTCCGACCACCGATTTCAGAAAGGTTGCATTACAATTAATTTCTTGACCTTCTGACCACTTCCCCACCCGCTGGGGGCGGAGCCTAACATATCTGTTGTCACGCAATCGAAAATTATATGATTAATCCACATACCAAATGTGTTTGATTTCCACACAACGGTTTGAGATAGTATGATGGACAGTTTATGATATTCAACTTTTGATCCTGTCACTTGATCCCGAGTTGACGGAGCCAAATCTAAATGTTATCTTTCAAATCTCAATCATATTGGTAACCCACATACCAGTTTCAGTTTTTCAGTTTCATTTTTCTTTATTTCACTCAGGCCGTTATTAAACGGAATATGAGGGTACATAAATCGATAAACATGTGACGGTAGAGATCTGTATACATGAGAGTACTGCAGTTATTATTATTATTATAACAAATTTATTGTTGTTGTTGTTCTTGTTGATGATGATGATGATGATGATGATGATGTTGTTGTTGTTGTTGTTGTTGTTGTTGTTGTTGTGTTGCTTTTTGTTTTGAAAATCGTAAGTATTTACACATCCTGCTTAGTATCGGTCTATTACATATTGCGAATAGACCTTTGGTTTTTTCAAATGTATTCTCCCTTATATAATAATGAGGTATATATCGGTGTCTTTCTCTCACATATTTCTGACAGTGAAAGAGAAAATGGATTTCATCTTCTATAACATTGCATATACTACAAAGGCGCTCATTGCGTTCTATTACGATCCATCTCTTTGTCTCAATATAGCGAGTTGGTGCTTTAGCGTACGAAAGTGGCAGAGTGTTATGGCGTCCCGGTATGGGAGTAATTTTAGGTATTTCTCGGGCTCAAAATTCGATTTAATTTGTTTATAAAACGTCAGTCGCGATGATTCGGCTAATGTTCTAGACCATTTTTCTATATATTGTTGTTCTAAAATGTGATTGGTTTGTTTTATTAATTGTTTAGTATTTATTTGCTCTGTCTCAAATAAACTTAGTTGACCTGTGCTCTCCAAAATAGATTTGATAGTTTCAACCCATTTAAACCGTTTATTTTGTTTTGTCATGTAATCCGTTGCTAAAAAGTATAAGATGGATGATAGTTTGCCGTAACCCATATTTACATGTCCCGCCCAGAAGCGAATCATATTGCATTTAATTGTAATTTCCAGTGGAAAAATACCAAATTCCCCATAGATAATTACGTTTGGAGTGCTTTGTTTTAAATGAAATAAATTTAATTTACACGTTTCTATATGGGCATAATTTTCAAAAACCCAGATTTCTGAACCGTAAAGTAGAATAGGTGATATCATTGTGTCGAATAATACAGCTACCAGGTCGATCGGGATGTCGTGCTCTCTAGTCTTCTTTAGCAGAGAATATATAGCTTTAGTGCCTTGTTTTACATTTCTTGCTTTACAGCTTGCGAATGTTCCATTGGCTTTAAAGAGAATTCCCAGATAAAGGTACTCACTGACTACTTCAAGCTCCTGGTCTCCAATATAAAAGGGTTTGTTTGAGTTTGTCTTGCGTTTAGAGAAAATCATTGTTTTTGTCTTGCTGTAATTTATTTTAAGTTTCCATTCATCACAATAATTTTTGAAGACGTTTAGAGCACTTTGTAACCCATCCGGAGTATCTGCCATTAAAACTGTATCATCAGCATATAATAGGACTATAAGATATAAAAATAAATGCAAATGTTCATCTGCTAGATTATTCATTGATAGAAGCCCAGGTATATTATTCAGATTAAAAAATTCTTCCATGTCATTAAAAAATATAGCAAATAGAAATGGAGAGAGGATTTCCCCCTGCCTAACACCTATATTACACATAAAATATTCAGATTTTTGCTTGTTGTAGCTAACGAAGGATTTTATATTTTGATACATATTATATATGAGGTTAAAACACTTTCCAGATATATTAGATTTTAAAAGCTTTCTCCAAAGGCCCGCCCGCCAGACCGTGTCAAAGGCTTGTTTAAAATCAATAAAACAGCAAAATAATTTTTTCCTTTGTGCTTGTAGCAATTCTATGATTAAATAAAGCGAAAAGATATTGTCAATTGTGGATCGGTTTTTTTCTAAAGCCTGTTTGCGATTCTGATATAATGTCGTGTGTCTCTGCGAAATTCTTCAATCTGTCATTTAAAATTGATGTGAATAATTTCCCAAGGCAGCTTAGTAAGGTAATCGGGCGGTAATTTGCTGGATCAGAGGGTTCACCTTTGTTTTTATAAATTGGAATAATTTTTTCCAATTAGCCAATCCTCAGGTACCTTGCCATGATCCAAAATTATGTTAAATAGTTTTTCATAAATTGGTAGCATAATATCGGCTGTAGATTTTATATACTTCTTCTTCTTCTTTTCGTTCGCTGATCATACCGCCAGTCCTGTAAGTGACTATCGACATGATCATATGCGTTAAGTGCGTGGATCCATGGTTTATTAGAGTGCTCATTATAAACATTATCCTCGCCAGCTGCTTTGTTATTTGCTAGTTTAGCGATTTTGTCAAGAATTTCACTCCGAGTTATTGGTTTATCTAATTCTTGGCAGTCTAATATGTCTGAATCTAAAATTACATTTAGTTCTCCATTGTGTACACCCTGGTTTACAGATTGAAAGTGAAGTAATAGTTTCTCCAGTTCTTTTTTAACGTGTTCGTCGTTTTTCTGCGATTTGTTGTTCAAGACTTTCCAGAATGCTTTCGTGTCCCATTTTTGCAGTTCTCGTAGTTTGTAGTGAAGCTTAAAGCGAGCATTTTGTGCACATTTGGTTGAATTCCACCTAACGGTTTAGGAGGAGATTTTGTGACAGACAGTTTTTAGAATATTTGAACCTATTCCCCCCCCCCCCACCCGGCCCTGACCCCCAGGGGGCGGAGCCAAATCTAAATGCCATCTTCCAAAGTGCAATCATATGTGTAAGACACATATACTAAATTTGGTTGAATTCCACTCAAATGTTTGGGAGCTTAGCAGATAGCGTGGCGGACAGGTTTTTTTAGGATATTTGAGCTTTTGACCCCGACAGCCAGGGGTGGAGCCAAATATAAATATCGTCGTGCAAAGTACAATCATATGGTAACCCGCATACCAAATTTGCTTGAATTTCACCCAGTGGTTTGGGAGGAGATAGCGTGACGGACGGAGAGACAGGCGGACGGAGGCGATTACATTATCCCCGACAGGTTTTTTTCAAAACGTGGGGATAATAACAAGTCTACATAGAGTCTACCGGGGGGGGGGGCGAGAGAGGTATATAATTATCTAAAGATAATAAACATTGTGCTCCAAGAAAATTATGTGTTTATAACAATTACACGTTTTGTGCGTGCTAGGATCGATTTATGTACTTAACTTTGTTTGAACCCTGAATTATCAGAAACGCATTTTGAAGTTGGCCTAATTATACAAGTAAGTTGTTGAATATAAACACAAATTTGACTGGGTGCTGTTTCTGCCTTATGGCATCATCAACAGGCCCGCCGCCCGGTCATATTAGTTCAAAATATTCAACAGAGTATTTATTAATAGTAAATCCATCAAGATAGATAATAATAATAATAATAATAATAATAATAATTATTATTATTATTATTATTGTACCAAACACCATCAATGACAGCCAGTGTACATATAAAGCAACATCAAAGAAATAATACATGCATAATATATTATTAACTATAGACTATTATGGCTTATTATCAGACTTACACAATTGGTACACTTGGCGGACTGACGGAATGCTGATGGCTAGATACGTCAATACGTCATTTGTTAGGCATTTATTATGCATTATGATTGTGACGTCAGCCTACCGGCAACTAAATTAATTATGACGTCATATAATTTAGCGACAGATCTGATCTATCTATATTTATGGACTAGGCCTACTAGAACAACTAGATGTAACTCGTAACTAAAAAGTTGTACTTATTAAGTCTCTCAAATAATAGTAAGAATGATAATTTTGCGTACTAAATTATCATTGATGTAAGCCTAATTCACCTAAATTACTGAACCGTATCGGCCTGAATGGTTCCCACGCATGTAGTTTGAGTCATGTGAACTCAGAACAGTCACTCCAACTACTACCCTTATCAATTACTCATGCCCGCTCGCACAGGTAAATTCGCTGACAATGAGGACAGGTATTTTACCGGGTTCCCGGTATACACAATCAAACAGATTGGTGCCGGGTAATTACAAGTATTCAGGTCACCTCCGACAAACCATAAGATTTAAAATGGCGGATCAGTGCGTCAAATAAACAAGGAGAATGAGGAAATGAGTGTCTTGTTCTAATGAGCGACTGGTTGATAATTAACTAATCCATCACCTGCCAGATTATATGACGTAACTGTGCGGCTGTAACCAAGAGGACACATGTGGAAATGAGGTAAGCTTACTGACAATAGCTGGTTAGCATACTAACTAAGGTAAGTAACGCATTCAGTGTTATGAACCTAAAATTTGATACATTTTATTTACTATTTTTCATCTGCATATATATTCCCTCTGTCTTAGATGGAGATTAACCTGTTTGCCGTTGGAGATAATGATTATAAATAAATATGATGACGACTTGGTGCTGCTACTGCTGCTACTGATGGTACTGATGATGGTACTAATGATGATGATGATGATGATGGTGGTGGTACTAATGATGATGATGATGATATTGATGATGGTACTAATGATGATGATGATGATGAAAGGTGGCGGTGATGATGATACTGATGATGGTTTTATGATGATGATGATGAAAGGTGGTGGTGTTGATGATTCTGATTATGTTCGTGGTGGTGGTGGTGGTGGTGGTGGTGATGGTGATGATACTGGTGATGGTGATGATGGTGGTGGTGGTGATGATGGTGAATAGTGGTGATGATAATGATGATAATAATGCTGGTGGTGGTGAATAGTGATGATGATGGTGATAGTGGTTGTGGTGGTGGTGGTGTTGATGGTGGTGGTGGAGGTAATGATGATGAATAGTAATGATGATGATGATTACGGTGGGGGTGGTGCTTATGATGATACTGATGATGGTACTAATTATGATGAGGATGATGATGATGATGAAAGGTGGTGGTGATGATGATACTGATGATGGTACTAATCATGATGATGATAATGATGGTGATGATGAAAGATGGTGGTGGGTGGTGATGGTATCAATGATGAGGATGATGATGTTTAGTGTTGATTGTGTTTGTGGTGATGATGATGATGATGCTAATGCTGGTGGTGGTGAATAGTGATAATGATGGTGATGGTGATGATAATGATGATGATATTGGTGCTGATTAGTGGTGATGATGATAATTGTGGTGGTGGTGGTGAATACTAGTGATGATGGTGATGATGAATGGTGGTAACGATAATGATGGTAATGGTGGTGGTGATGATGAATAGTGGTGATGATAATAATGCTGCTGGTGGTGGTGGTGAATAGTGATAATGATGGTGATGGTGGTTGTGGTTGTGGTGTTGATAGTGGTTGTGGAGATGGATATGATGATGAATAGTGGTGATGATGATAATGACAATGAAAACTAGAATGATCAGCTGATGGCATGCCATCGCAAATTCCCACGCATTCACCACTTCGAGCTTTACCCTCACTTTGACCCAAAACACAATAAATTCCTTGAAATGTAGTTGCAATGGGTAATGGGTTTCAAAATGAAATGCAATGATCCCCATTTGAAGTTTCAAATTTCTATGTGAGATGGTGTGCGCGTAGTTCAGCTACAATTGGCTGATGCCCAATTTGCCCATTTGACCACTGGGCACTGCCCTCAGATTGACTCAAAATAATCTGTTGTACTATAGTCTGCTAACTACAAGCATCAAAACCTTATGTGACATGACCACATTTGATAAAATTTATTTTTTGCCCACCATTTTCCACCCACCCATGTCCCTGGGGGTGATATCAAAATTCCAATGTGTCATGCACATCCTTGCCATAGGTGTAATTATCCCCAATATTTCAAATTTCTATATGAAATGGTGTGTGAAAAGTTGCGTTACAATTGGTTGGTGCCCAATTTTGACCTTTTGACCCGCCCCTACACTCAATTTGATCCAAGATCAAAATAATTCCTTGTACTGTAGCCTACTACTCATGGGCTTTAAAATGATATGTGACATGACCACCTTTGGATAAATTTAACCTTTGACCCACAGTCCCCACCCCCTGAGCCCCACCCCTTGGGGGGGGGGGAGTCATAACAGATTTTCAAAAGTGTCATGCACATCCCTGGCCATATGTGTAATCATACCCAAAGTTTCAAGTTTCTAAGTTTGACTAAGATATTGGCTTGAAAATGCTATGCGACATAACAACCTTTGGGGTCATGCCAAATTCCAAAAAGTGTCATGCACATCCTTGCCCATAGGTATAATCATCCCCAAGATTTCAAGTTTATATCTTAAATGGTCTAGAAGGAGATGCGTTACAATCGATAAGTGCACAGACGGCTCACATACACACAGGTCGCATCACGTAATCCCCTCCCCCCCCCCCCCTTTTTCTTCAAAAAGCGTGGGGTTAATTATGATGGTGATGATGATGATGGTGGTGGTGACTCATGATGATGATGATGAATTGTGATGATGGTGGTGATGATGACATGATGATCATGATGATGATCATGATGACAATGGTTGTGATGGTGGTGGTGATGACAACAACAAAGATTAATAGAGGTTATGATGATGACGATAATGACGACAACGATGATGATGATGAATTGCGATGTTGCTGAATAGAGGTGATACTGAGTAGTGGTGAATGGTGATGATGAATATAGTGATTATGATGATGATAATGACATGAATGACAGCGACAATAATAACTGGATTGCTCGGTCAATGATACATCATTGCAAATCTCCAATATCACTGCTTTGACCATTTGTCCCGTCCACTTCTCTGCAGGGCTGGGGTAACTGTAACTTGTAACTGTAACTGATTGTAACTTAGTTACATTTATCATGTAACTGAAGTAACTTGTAACTGAAGAATCTTTTTAGTTACAGTAACTGAAATGTAACCAGTTACACTGCAAAGGTATCTTGAATTTACAACTTAATAAACATTCTGGTGAATATTTTGAAACTAATATGAAGCAACAGCCACCAGTCAAATTAGTTTCCAAATATTCAACAGCTTACCTGAATGGTTACCTTGACATTGGGATTTTGGAAAATCAGGGTTCAAAAGATATAAATCAATACCAACATGCACAAAAATGTGGGTGGAGCTTATAGCTAGAAATGGGCAGGGCATAGCTATTGATGAATCCTTCTATTCTATGCAACTCATTGATCCAGTGTGACCAATCACAACAACTCATTGATCCAGTGTGACCAATAACAACAACTCATTGATCCAGTGTGGCCAATCACATCAACTCATTGATCCAGTGTGACCAATCATAACAACTTATTGATCCAGTGTGACCAATGCCAAGAACTTATTGATCCAGTGTGCCCAATCACAGCAACTCATTGATCCAGTGTGACCAATGCCAGCAACTCATTGATCCAGTGTGCCCAATCACAACAACTCATTGATCCCATGTGACCAATCACAGCAACTCATTGATCAAGTGTGATGAATCACAACAACTCATTAATCCAGTGTGACCAATGCCAACAACACATTGATCCAGTGTGGCCAATCACAATAACTCATTGATCCGGTGTGACCAACCACAAAAACTCATTGATCCAGTGTGACCAATGCTAACAACTCATTGATCCAGTGTGACCAATGCTAACAACTCATTGATCCAGTGTGCCCAATCACAACAACTCATTGATCCAGTGTGACCAATCACAACAACTCATTGATCCAGTGTGGCCAATCACAACAACTCATTGATCCAGCGTGCTTAATTACACCAAATTCTACTCTCGCTGATCTCTAGAATTGTATACATACATAGTGATGATAGAGCAATATATATGTATCCTTTGTATCCTATTCACAGCTGAAAATGTGTATGTACAGTAGAGACATGATAGAATAAAAGACACAATGTCACTATCAATAGGCATGTAGATTTAACCCTTTAATGGTCAAATTTAATCAAGAAAATTGAAATGACTGCCTGTTGATTGGACATTTACAGGCCAAGAGAATACAATTTTTGAACAGTTATCACTGGAATGACTGGCTCGGTTATCGAGCCAGTCATTCCAGTGGTAAATTTTCAAAAATTGTTTTCCCTTGACCTGTAAATGGATATTCCATAGCACAATAACAAAGGCCGGTTTTGGGCAGTATTGAACCATTAAAGGTTTAATTGGCTATTCAGGTATTTTATAAAATTTTGTGAATTTTATCTAATTAGGGGATATGTCGCTATTTCTTGTACACATTTCACATGTGAAACATGACAAGTTGTGGAAGTGGGATTTTACATGAATTATTATTTATATATGAAAATTGGAGCATAGCATTTTGATAAATACTTGAGCATTGAATTGAATTGAGTTTTAAAACATGTGTCATTTTGAATGTTCCATAAAACTAGTTACAAGGCAATGAAATAACAAAATCTACAAAAACAAATCTGAGTGAAAGTCGTTGCACCTAAATATCCACCAACAAGTTTCAGTTAAATTGTTTTCAAAATATTCAGCAGGTCCAGAGTTATTATTCTTGTCTGGGGGCTTGCATCATTCAGGCAGTTAAAAATGAATATTTTAAATATTCTTGACCAATTTTGCCTATTGATGGTTAACCTTTTAATGGTCAAGCCGGAGAAAACTGGCCTCTGTAGAGGTCTTGAGGAATGTCCATTTGCTGGCTAAGAGAAGACCATTTTTGAAAATTTACCATTGGAATGCCTGGCTCGATAACCGAGCCAGTCATTCCAGTGGTAAATTTTCAAAAATAGTCCTCTTGACCTACAAATGGAGATTCAATAAGCAAATATTTAAATTTTCTTGAAAAGTCAGTCCATTAAAGGGTTAATATCCTCGGGTCTTACTGCGAAATGTGATAATATTATCCTGAGAGAGAGAGAGAGAGAGAGAGAGAGAGAGAGAGAGAGAGAGAGAGAGAGAGAGAGAGGGAGGGATGGAGGGAGGGAGGGAGGGAGAGAGAGAGAGAGAGAGAGAGAGAGAGAGAGAGCGAGAGAGAGAGAGGGAGGGAGGGAGGGACAGTGAGAGAGAGGGAGGGAGAGAGAGAGTGGGAGAGAGAGTGGGAGAGAGAGTGGGAGAGAGAGAGAGAATGGGAGGGAGGGAGGGAGGGAGAGCGAGAGAGAGGGAGAGAGAGAGGGAGGGAGAGAGAGAGGGAGGGAGAGAGAGAGAGGGAGAGAGGGAGGGAGTGAGCGAGAGCGAGAGAGGGAGGGAGAGAGAGAGTGGGAGAGAGAGAGAGAGAGAGAGGGAGGGAGGGAGGAGAGAGAGAGTGGGAGAGAGAGAGAGAGTGAGTCATCTCCCATGTGTACATAAATACTATTATACACACATTCCAAGTCATGGTGTGTTGTTGGTGCATCATGCAGATGACCAGTGGTCTAACTTAAAACAGGGGTGTTGAAAGCTGTTGTTTTAGAAAGTCAGAGCTTTCAACACTTTTGTGAATTATGAGTTATGAGAGAGAGAATGGTGAGCGAGAGAGTGAGGGATTGTGAAAGGGTAGATTTGTGAGAGTGGAGGTTTCGTGAATGATCACCAGGATTTGTGGCCCACACAAACTAAAAACAGGAGACAATAACGTATCATGGTTTTCTATTGTAGTTCATGTCTGTGTGTGACTCCGCTTAACCACTGGTCAACCATGAAAAGTGTTAGTAAAACTAGACTTACACTATGGGTCTTTAACCCTTACCCCCTACCACTCTGATGTCAAAATTTTAAAATTTTCGAATTAAAGTGAAGGATGACCTGGTATTAATTTTCAACAAATTTGGTAGAAGATGGTGCTGTCGTAGACAGCAACGTCGTGCACCAAAATTGTTGAAAAATTAACACCAGTTTCTTTGCTATTGACATGGTAAAAGATAGAATATTGACAACAGCGTTGTAAGGGTTAACACACTTACGTCAATATTCTATACTTTACGGTGCCAATAGCAAAGAAACTGGTGTACATTTTTCAACTATTTTGGTGGAAGATGTTGTCTGTGACCGCACCATCTCCCACCAAATTTGTTGAAAGATGAACATCAGTTCATCTTAATTTAATTCGAAAGTTATAAATTTTAACATGAGAGTGCTAAGGGTTAACCCTTGTAAATCCAGTGTCCCATTTTCAAAGCAACGAATGCTTTTGAATATTGTTTAACTAATTTTACTGGAACCAGTTGCTCGTTGTAAAACTAGTCGCAACATATTTAACAAAATATCCCTTCATGATAAAGAGTTTGTTACTTCTGGTCAATGAAGGTGAAAGGTTTTTACAAGCTGTGATTGACAGGCTATCAATCATCTTGCCTCATGTGTTATGTCACACTTAACCCTCTCTCCCTAACAGCAGATAGATAACAATTTAATTCTATAGCATGCGTAAGAAATATTCTAACGAATATTTTGAAACTAATTTAACTGGAAGCTGCTGCTGCTGTTGCTGAGGAGATCAGCAACATCATTGAGTTAGATATTTAACATGTCACGCTGCAGGTAGACATGTCACTGCAACCTGGCCAAAAACAGCTTCTGCAGTGGTCAGCTTCAGCAGTGGTCAGCTTCGGCAGTTGTCAGCTTGGGCAGTGGTTAGCTTGGGCAGTGGTTAGCTTCAGCAGTTGTCAACTTCAGCAGTGGTCAGCTTTAGCAGTGGTCAGCTTTAGCAGTGGTCAGCTTTAGCAGTGGTCAGCTTCGCCAGTCGTCAGCTTCGGCAGTGGTCAGCTTCGGCAGTGGTCAGCTTGGGCAGTGGTAAGCTTCAGTGGTGGTCAGCTTCAGCAGTGGTTAACTTCAGCATTGGTCAGCTTCAGCAGTGGTTAGCTTCAGCATTGGTCAGCTTCAGCAGTGGTTAGCTTCAGCAGTGGTCAGCTTTAGTAGTGGTCAGCTTTAGCAGTGGTCAGCTTTGCCAGTGGTCAGCTTCGCCAGTGGTCAGCTTCGCCAGTGGTCAGCTTCACCAGTGGTCAGCTTCAGCAGTGGTCAGCTTCAGCAGTGGTTAGCTTTAGCAGTGGTCAGCTTTAGCAGTGGTCAGCTTCAGCAGTGGTCAGCTTTAGCAGTGGTCAGCTTCAGCAGTGGTCAGCTTTAGCAGTGGTTAGCTTCAGCAGTGGTTAGCTTTAGCAGTGGTTAGCTTCAGCAGTGGTTAGCTTCAGTGGTGTACAGCTTTAACAGTGGTCAGCTTCAGCAGTGGTCAGCTTTAGCAGTGGTCAGCTTTAGCAGTGGCTTGGGGAAATGTCCGTTTGCAGACCAAGCATGCCAAGAGAAGACTACTTGTGAAAATTTACAACTTGAATGACTGGCTCCATAGTGGAGCCAGTAATTCCAGTTGTAAGTTTTCAAATCTAATGTTCTTGGTTTGCAAGTGGGCATTTTAAAAACAAATTTGCGGGGTAAATGGTTATACCTAAAATTAACTGTTTTACTGACAAATCTCTGAAAAGATAAATTCTTTACGATAGTAAACTTATTCTGTTGAATATTTTAAAATTAATTTGCCTGTAAAACATTGCTGCTTAAGGCAGCAACATCTTCCAGTCGAATTAATTTCAAAACATTCAACAGATCTCTATGATTTCCTTGAAAATGAGATATGTGGAATTCATCGGTGAAAGTGTTAATTTATTCATACTCTTGAGACAATGTGAATGACTCTGAGGTTTCATGGTACTTGAAGGTGTAGAAGCAGATCTATATAGAGAACCTGATGTATTATCAGCATCAATTCATATTGTCTCCTCAATAATCTGGTAACAATTATAGTTCAATGGTACAGCTCATAAATAACTTACGTTTTTTCTAAACAATATAAAACATACTGTTAAATATTTTAAACATAATTTGATTGGCAACTGAATGTCTAACAATCCAATGAAGGAAGCCAGTTTTAGCTATGCCCCATCCATCTTTAGATAAGCTCCACCCACACTTTGCCTATATTGGGGTCTATCGATCCCTGCAGTCTCTGAATCTCAATTTCCAGAAAACTACAGGTAAGCTGTTGAATATTTTAAAACTAATTTGACTAGATGCTGTTGCTGCCTATGGTAAAATTAGTCAAATTAATGTTTATTAAATAGTAAAGACATATACATGTAATTCATGCAAGTTGACGAACTATTAAGTGTTTATGACAGACTAAATCTTGTCATTAATGACATAATTGACATGTTCTAGTGTTATTTATGAGAGCTGTAGTGTACATATGTTCTGGTGTTATTTATGAGAGCTGTAGTGTACATATATTCTGGTGTTATTTATGAGAGCTGTAGTGTACGCATGTTCTGGTGTTATTTATGAGAGCTGTAATGTACACATGTTCTGGTGTTATTTATGAGAGCTGTAATGTACACATGTTCTGGTGTTATTTATGAGAGCTGTAATGTACACATGTTCTGGTGTTATTTATGAGAGCTGTAATGTACACATGTTCTGGTGTTATTTATGAGAGCTGTAGTGTACACATGTTCTGGTGTTATTTATGAGAGCTGTAGTGTACACATGTTCTGGTGTTATTTATGAGAGCTGTAATGTACATATGTTCTGGTGTTATTTATGAGAGCTGTAATGTACACATGTTCTTTTGTTATTTATGAGAGCTGTAGTGTACGCATGTTCTGGTGTTATTTATGAGAGCTGTAGTGTACACATGTTCTGGTGTTATTTATGAGAGCTGTAGTCTACGCATGTTCTGGTGTTATTTATGAGAGCTGTAATGTACACATGTTCTGGTGTTATTTATGAGAGCTGTAGTGTACACATGTTCTGGTGTTATTTATGAGAGCTGTAATGTACACATGTTCTGGTGTTATTTATGAGAGCTGTAGTGTACGCATGTTCTAGTGTTATTTATGAGAGCTGTAGTGTACACATGTTCTGGTGTTATTTATGAGAGCTGTAGTGTACACATGTTCTGGTGTTATTTATGAGAGCTGTAGTGTACACATGTTCTGGTGTTATTTATGAGAGCTGTAGTGTACACATGTTCTGGTGTTATTTATGAGAGCTGTAATGTACACATGATCTTTTGTTATTTATGAGAGCTGTAGTGTACACATGTTCTGGTGTTATTTATGAGAGCTGTAATGTACACATATTCTGGTGTTATTTATGAGAGCTGTAGTGTACACATGTTCTGGTGTTATTTATGAGAGCTGTAATGTACACATGTTCTGGTGTTATTTATGAGAGCTGTAGTGTACACATGTTCTGGTGTTATTTATGAGAGCTGTAGTGTACACATGTTCTGGTGTTATTTATGAGAGCTGTAATGTACATATGTTCTGGTGTTATTTATGAGAGCTGTAATGTACACATGTTCTTTTGTTATTTATGAGAGCTGTAGTGTACGCATGTTCTGGTGTTATTTATGAGAGCTGTAGTGTACACATGTTCTGGTGTTATTTATGAGAGCTGTAATGTACACATGTTCTGGTGTTATTTATGAGAGCTGTAATGTACACATGTTCTGGTGTTATTTATGAGAGCTGTAATGTACACATGTTCTGGTGTTATTTATGAGAGCTGTAATGTACACATGTTCTGGTGTTATTTATGAGAGCTGTAGTGTACACATGTTCTGGTGTTATTTATGAGAGCTGTAGTGTACACATGTTCTGGTGTTATTTATGAGAGCTGTAGTGTACACATGTTCTGGTGTTATTTATGAGAGCTGTAGTGTACACATGTTCTGGTGTTATTTATGAGAGCTGTAGTGTACACATGTTCTGGTGTTATTTATGAGAGCTGTAGTGTACACATGATCTTTTGTTATTTATGAGAGCTGTAGTGTACACATGTTCTGGTGTTATTTATGAGAGCTGTAATGTACACATATTCTGGTGTTATTTATGAGAGCTGTAGTGTACACATGTTCTGGTGTTATTTATGAGAGCTGTAATGTACACATGTTCTGGTGTTATTTATGAGAGCTGTAGTGTACACATGTTCTGGTGTTATTTATGAGAGCTGTAATGTACACATATTCTGGTGTTATTTATGAGAGCTGTAATGTACACATATTCTGGTGTTATTTATGAGAGCTGTAATGTACACATGTTCTGGTGTTATTTATGAGAGCTGTAGTGTACACATGTTCTGGTGTTATTTATGAGAGCTGTAGTGTACACATGTTCTGGTGTTATTTATGAGAGCTGTAATGTACACATGTTCTGGTGTTATTTATGAGAGCTGTAGTGTACACATGTTCTGGTGTTATTTATGAGAGCTGTAATGTACACATGTTCTGGTGTTATTTATGAGAGCTGTAGTGTACACATGTTCTTTTGTTATTTATGAGAGCTGTAATGTACACATGTTCTGGTGTTATTTATGAGAGCTGTAGTGTACACATGTTCTGGTGTTATTTATGAGAGCTGTAATGTACACATGTTCTGGTGTTATTTATGAGAGCTGTAGTGTACACATGTTCTGGTGTTATTTATGAGAGCTGTAATGTACACATGTTCTGGTGTTATTTATGAGAGCTGTAGTGTACACATGTTCTGGTGTTATTTATGAGAGCTGTAGTGTACACATGTTCTGGTGTTATTTATGAGAGCTGTAATGTACATATGTTCTGGTGTTATTTATGAGAGCTGTAATGTACACATGTTCTGGTGTTATTTATGAGAGCTGTAGTGTACGCATGTTCTGGTGTTATTTATGAGAGCTGTAGTGTACACATGTTCTGGTGTTATTTATGAGAGCTGTAGTGTACACATGTTCTGGTGTTATTTATGAGAGCTGTAATGTACACATGTTCTGGTGTTATTTATGAGAGCTGTAATGTACACATGTTCTGGTGTTATTTATGAGAGCTGTAATGTACATATGTTCTGGTGTTATTTATGAGAGCTGTAATGTACACATGTTCTTTTGTTATTTATGAGAGCTGTAGTGTACGCATGTTCTGGTGTTATTTATGAGAGCTGTAGTGTACGCATGTTCTGGTGTTATTTATGAGAGCTGTAGTGTACACATGTTCTGGTGTTATTTATGAGAGCTGTAGTGTACACATGTTCTGGTGTTATTTATGAGAGCTGCAGTGTACGTCATCCTTTAACCCTCGATTTTATTCAAGAAAATTTCTGTTTTCGTATAGAAAATGTCCATTTGCAGACCAAGAGAAGACAATTTTTGGAAATTTACCACCGGAATGACTGGTTCGGTTATCGAGCCAGTCATTCCAGTGGTAAATTTTCAAAAATAGTCTTCCTTTGGTCTGCAAATGGACATTTCTCAAGACCGCTGCAGAAGCCTTTTTTGGCTGATATTAGTGTTAAAGGGTTCATCGGTAACACTCACAGGAAAAAATGACACATTCTTTAGGATTTTTACAAAATACTATTTAACCCATTTACTGGGCAAGACGGCCAAAGCAGACTCTGCAGTGGTCTTGAGGAGTGGTCATTTGTAGACCAAGAGAAGATAATTTTTGAAAATTTATTATTAAAATAACTGGTTTGATATCCGAGCCAGTCATTTCAATGTTAAATTTCCAAAGTAGTATTCTCTTGGCCTGCAAATGGACATTCAATAAACAAATATTTCAATTTCGTGCCCAAATCTGACCATTAAAGGGTTAATATTTTGAAACTAATGCATCGGATAGCTGGTGTAGCAAAGGACCATGGAAGAGAATTTCCTTATGTTGGGTGTGATTCGGATAAATGACGTACAGTAATCCAGATCCGGATTTGATAAAATTCTGGATGTATGGGTATCTCAGAAACTGCTGGTAGGATTTGACTCAAACATTAACACAATGAAGGGTGTGACGGTATGCTGGGATTCCATGTAAGGTGGGTGTGAACCAAAAAATCATGAAAAGCCCTGAGAAAAGGAAAACCAGCCAAATGTCTACAATTTTACAAGGACAGTGAGAGTAACGATCTGCAATCTCTGATTGCTCTGCTCATGTTACACATGTCATCAGTTAGAAAGATTTACAGCTGACAGCAACATTGTTTTTAAAATTAACTTGAAAGGGTTTTGAATGTCTAGGTGCCTCAATTTTCAGTGCACTCAGCATTAGTATTTATTCCCGCATACACTTGTTTTACAGTTATTCCCACTGATGTGATTGTACAAGGAGTTGCTAAAGATTTTGCTGTGGTCAGTACGGCAAGCTGGGTTGATGGCTCGGTTACGACTTCAGGTCGTGTTGATAGCTAGTCTCATGATTTCACTATGTACAGCGGCATCAGAAAGTACAACTATCTGTAAGTGTTTTGTATCCAGATTGATTGGCATATAGTCAGTCCATATTTTATGTCCCATTCACATCTGATTATAAGATGTTATATTTAAGCATCATTAAAATACACTTAAACCGTAGCACTCTGATGTCAATATTCTATCTTTTACAGTGTCAATGACAAAGAAACTAGTGTACATCAGTTCATCGTTTACTTTAATTTGACAATTATAAATATTGACATCAGAGTGGTAAGGGTCAACAGTGTTCTGTCTGAGCAAGTTCTTGTATGTCCTTCACATCACAAACAGCATGCGAGAAAGTATAATGTCCCTCAATGCGCAGAGACTGCCATATGGGACCATGTCCCTCGTGTTGACACCATGCCGATTCTCATTTACGGCATAGTTACTGTGAGAAGGGGCAGTGTCCTTCGTGGAAGAGAGACCCTGTCATACAGGACCATGTCCTTCATAGAACAGTAACCCTGTCATATAGGGCCATGTTCTTCATGTAGAAGTGACCCTGTCATACAAGACCATGTCCTTCATGGAGAGGTGACCCTGTCATACATGACCATGTCCTTCATGGAGAGGTGACCCTGTCATACAGGATCATGTCCTTCATGGAGAGGTGACCCTGTCATATAGGACCATGTCCTTCCTAGAACAGAGACCCTGTCATACAGGATCATGTCCTTCATGGAGATGTGACCCTGTCATACAGGACCATGTCCTTCATGGAGAGGTGACCCTGTCATATAGGACCATGTCCTTCATGGAGATGTGACCCTGTCATACAGGATCATGTCCTTCATGGAGAGGTGACTCTGTCATATAGGACCATGTCATTCATGGAGAGGTGACTCTGTCATATAGGACCATGTCCTTCATGAAGAGGTGACCCTGTCATATAGGACCATGACCTTCATGGAGAGGTGACCCTGTCATATAGGACCATGTCCTTCATAGAACAGAGACCCTGCCATATAGGACCATGTTCTTCATGGAGAGGTGACCCTATCATACAGGACCATGTCCTTCATGGAGTGGTGACTGTCATATAGGACCATGTTCTTCATGGAGAGGTGACCCTGTCATACAGGACCATGTCCTTCATGGGGAGGTGACCCTGTCATATAGGACCATGACCTTCATGGAGAGGTGACCCTGTCTTATAAGACCATGTCCTTCATAGAACAGAGACCCTGCAATATAGGACCATGTTCTTCATGGAGAGGTGACCCTGTCATACAAGACCATGTCCTTCATGGAGCGGTGACTCTCATATAGGACCATGTTCTTCATAGAACAGAGACCCTGTCATATAGGACCATGCCCTTCATGGAGAGGTGAGCCTGTCATATAGGGCCATGTCCTTCATGGAGAACTGACCCTGTCATATAGGACCATGTTCTTCATGGAGAGGTGACCCTGTCATACGGGACCATGTTCTTCATGGAGAGGTGACCCTGTCATATATGACCATGTTCTTCATAGAACAGAGACCCTGTCATATAGGACCATGTCCTTCATGGAGAGGTGACTCTGTCATACAGGAGCATGTTCTTCATGGAGAAGTGACCCTGTCACATAGGACCATGACCTTCATGGAGAGGTGACCTTGTCATATAGGACCATGTCCTTCATAGAACAGAGACCCTGTCATATAGAACCATGTCCTTCAGGGAGAGGTGACCCTGTCATATAGGATCATGTCCTTCATGGAGAGGTGACCCTGTCATACAGGACCATGTCCTTCATGGAGAGGTGACCTTGTCATATAGAACCATGTCCTTCATGGAGAGGATGGTCCTTCATGGAGAGGTGACCCTGTCACATAGGACCATGTCCTTCATGGAGAGGTGACTCTGTCATATAGGCCCATGTCCTTCATGAAGAGGTGACCCTGTCTTACAGGACCATGTCCTTCATGGAGAGGTGACCCTGTCATACAGGACCATGTCCTTCATGGAGAGGTGACCCTGTCATATAGGATCATGTCCTTCATGGAGATGTGACCCTGTCATATAGGACCATGCCCTTCATGGAGAGGTGACCCTGTCCTACAGGACCATGTCCTTCATGGAGAGGTGACCCTGTCATACAGGACCATGTCCTTCATGGAGAGGTGACTGTCATACAGGACCATGTCCTTCATGGAGAGGTGACCCTGTCATACAGGACCATGTCCTTCATGGAGAGGTGACCCTGTCATACAGGATCATGTCCTTCATGGAGAGGTGACCCTCTCATACAGGACCATGTCTTTCATGGAGAGGTGACCCTGTCATATAGGACCATGTCCTTCATAGAACAGAGACCATGTGATATAGGGCCATGTCCTTCATGGAGAGGTGACTCTGTCATATAGGACCATGTCCTTCATGGAGAGGTGACCCTGTCATATAGGACCATGTCCTTCATAGAACAGAGACTCATACAGGACCATGTCCTTCATGGAGAGGTGACCCTGTCATATAGGACCGTGTCCTTCATAGAACAGAGACCATGTCATATAGGGCCATGTCCTTCATGGAGAGGTGACCCTGTCATATAGGACCATGACCTTCATGGAGAGGTGACTCTGTCATATAGGACCATGTTCTTCATAGAACACAGACCCTGCCATATAGGACCATGACCTTCCCCTGTTTAAGACTATATGCTCGGCCTTAACGTGGCGCAGGGGTGTAACCCACTGGGTGTCAATCCAGACATTTGGAGGGGCTAACCAGAGCATTATGCACAACACTAATGAAATGACACTTGGAGATCGAATCAACCGAAATGGTGCTCGCCCTGTGAGGATCCGCCAGGCAGGTGCAGCGCCGGGCTCCATGCCTCGAAGGAGCCCACCCTCAGCTACTGGAGGTCCCATAAACTCATCTTGTGGAGCCAGGGGACGAGGATGGAGAGCTACTGGCCAACCGAAAGAGAAGACCAAACCCAAAGAGAACCCCAGTATCAACATCATGCACTGGAACAGAGAAGGGGTTACCAACAAGAAATCAGAGCTCGAACAGTTCCCGTAAGAAAACAACATTGATATCTGCTGCATCCAAGAGACACACCTGCAAGAAGGAAAACCATTTAAGATCAGAGGTTACCAGATTTTCCGGTGTGATTGGAGAGGAAGAAAGAAAGGCGGGGTGATCACCGTGGTCCGAAACAGCGTGAACGCCAGCCAGATCAAAACCTTTATGGAAGAGGCAGAATATATCAAGATCAAGGTAACAACCAGCAACTCTGTGATTGACATTGTCAATTATTACTGCCCTAATGACAAGAATCTCTCACTTGACACTATCCCGTTCCCGGACTGCCACTTCCTCATTGCGGGAGACTTTAATAATAGCCAGTCCCAGAGCTGGGGATACAGAACACTTGATAAACGAGGAGAAGACATTGAAGCATGGCAAGATGAAAAGCACCTTTTACTTGTCAATGATCCCACTGATCAGCCTACCTTCTACTCGCGCCGGTGGCACTCGACAACATCGCCGGAGTTGGCATTTTGTACAGAAGACATTCACAGAAACCTCAGTAGAGTGGTCGGATCGCAGTTAGGAGGAAGCGACCACCGCCCAGTCCTCCTTTCTCTTTCTGGAAGTATTTCGACAAGTTCACCTCAACATCCAAGCTGGAACTACAAAAAGGCAAATTGGAGTCTGTTCGGCATTCGTTCCAATGAGCTTACCCAAAATATAGTAGTAGAAGGGAGAAACATCAACAATGTGGTCAAGGAATTTAATTCAAGTATCCTCAAGGCTGCCAACGAAGCGATTCCTCGAGGGTTCAGGAAAAACTGCCGCCCCTACTGGACAATAGAACTGCAAGCAGTACATGATAAACTAGACAAGGCCAGAGAAGATGCAGAGGGAAATCCCTGTCATGAAAACCACTTCACGCTACAACAAACTAAAGCCAGGTATCTAAAGACCAAGCTGGAGGCCAAAAGAAGAAGCTGGAGGGAAAAGACGGCAGGGTTATTTTAGAGAGAGACACCACAAAGCTATGGAGACTGACTAAAGCACTGAATGATGACGGTGTCGGGGGAGAGAAGATTACTCTTGAAGAAGATGGACAAACACTGTCAGGAAAGATGGCTGCAGATGCCTTTGCGAAGGCATTTGCGAAGGCATATGCGAAGGCATATGCAAAAGAAAGCAACATTTCTATACCACGAATGCGTCAAAAGAGGTTAGAAAAGAGCAAAAGGAAAGAACAGACACCAACACTTATGATACAATGAAAGTTTACATTAGTTTAGCAGAATTGAAGACGGCTATCCGCCAATTGAAGAAGAAGAAATCTCCCGGGCCAGATGGCATTACGAATGAAATGATCCATCACCTTGGTAATGCATCTCTCCGCAAGTTGCTAGACATCTTTAATCTCAGTTGGACCAATGGAGAGGTTCCTCAGTGCTGAAAAAAGGGAAGAACAAGACGAAAGTGCTGAGCTACCATCCTATCAGTCTTACAAGCTGCATATGCAAGACCATGGAGCGCATCGTCAACCAGCGGTTGCAGTGATACCTGGAGTCAGAGAACATTATAGTTTCAGAGCAGGCCGGCTTCAGAAGATACAGGAGCACAGAAGATCAAACAACACATCTTGCACAGGTCATAGAGGACACTTTTCAAGCCAAGAAGGTGATGCTAGCTGCCTTTATCGATCTGCAGAAGGCATTTGACAAGGTGTGGAAGGATGGCCTCCTCGTGCAGGCATCGGTGGCAACATGTTTCGATGGACCAAGTCATAACTATACAATCGCAGAGCTAGGGTACTGGTGGATGGACAATCTGGACAGAATGTATTGCTGAGACAAGGAGTGCCACAAGGCGGAGTATTATCACCAACTCTGTTCATACTCTTCATTAATGACATTGTAGCAGAGCTGCCCAATGGGATCCAAGCAGCCCTCTATGCAGATGACCTCATACTCTGGTGCACCGAGGAGTACACAACAACTGCCACATACAGAATGCAGCTCGCCTTGGAGAGAATTACAGCTTGGGCCAATCGCTGGTGTATTACCATCAACAAAGAAAAATCATCAGCCATGCTATTCTCACTGTCCACCAAAACCAAGGTTGGCAATCTGACACTGGGCGGTACTCCACTCGAGTACGAGGACCAGCAGACATACCTGGGAGTCACTTATGACAGAAGATTAACATGGAAGAAGCACATCCAGAACGCAGAGGCAAAGGCCAGAAGAAAGCTAAACATCATGAGGAAGCTGGCAGGAACAAAGTGGGGTGCCAATGAAAGGATCCTCAAGACCATCTACCTAGGTGCCGTACAACCACACCTTGAGTATGGATCCAGCTCATGGATGACAGCAGCTAAATCTCATCAACAGAACCTCGACAGAGTACAAAACCAGGCACTGCGCATCATCACTGGTGGAATGAGATCAACACCAATAGAAAAAATGGAGCAGACAGCAGGCATCCCCCCCCCCCCCCACTTAGCAAAGGAAGGGAATGCAAAGCACTGATCCAAGCTGCAAAGTTCAAATCAGTCAACGACCACCCGATGAAGATCAGGCAAGCACAGCTGTCATCAGGAAGACTTAAAAGATCAAGTTTTGTGAAAGAGACAAAAGCACTTCAAAGGAAACACCAAGAAATGTTGCCAGCACAAATAGAAGACCCAAACCACACCCTTGATCCTCCACCCTGGGAAAACAAACTAGAGAGCATAGCTATTCGCACCACAGTACCTCATCTCACAACCAAAGATGAACACAGTGATGTGAGCAAGAAGGCCCTGACCCTAGCCATGCTGGAAGAAATGTACCCTCAGGAGACATGGATAAGGATCTACACAGAATGATCAGCCAAAGAGGCAATTAGGAGCGGAGGTGCCGGACTGCACATACAGTATCCAAACGGACAACATGAGTCAGCTGCAATACCGACAGGCAAACACTGCACAAACTACAGAGCTGAAGTCGAAGCACTGGTTCATGCACCTAATACCATCAGCAGAACAGCAGACCCTATTGCACAGATTGTCTTTTTATCTGATGCCCGCTCCGTCCTTAAGGCTATCACCAAAGGTAAGCTGCCACAACTTGAAGAAGCACTACAAACCATCAAATGCTTTCGGATAGCATTGCAGTGGATCCCCTCACACTGTGGAGTCCAAGGAAATGAGGAAGCTGACAAGATGGCAAAGGTGGGTGCAGAAGAGAATCAGACAGAAAACATGGTTACCCATACAGAGATGAAGACTATCATCAAGTCACTCTATAGAACACCTCAATCAGAAGATGCCTCCCATCATCTCTCGAGGCAAGAGCAAGTGACCATTTTTCGTCTCAGAACTGGACATAGCAGACTAAACCAACACATGTACAGGCGGTTCCACCTTACGACATCGCCCGCTTGTCCTTGTGGAGAAGCAGAACAGACCACAGAGCACTTACTTCAATGTTGCAGTACGTATCAGCTGCTGAGAGAAGAGATCTGGCCTTTGTAAACCTCTTTTCTTGAAAAGCTGTATGGGCCAGTGGAAGAACTGCAGAAAACCACAGATTTCACCTTGAGAACGGCTCTCCAAGTGTGATACCAGCGATCGAAAAGAAGAAGAAGAAGGACCATGACCTTCATTGAGAGGTGACCCTGTCATACAGGACCATGTCCTTCATGGAGAGGTGACCCTGTCATATAGGACCATGTCCTTCATAAAACAGACCCTGCCATATAGGACCATGACCTTCATTGACCATCCACTGTGTGAGATGCCCATGTATATGACACATACTGTACATCAGTGGAGACAGTCAACCCTTTAATAACAAAACCAACCAGACATGGATTTTATGTATGGTAAGTATGGTCTTGAGAAATGTTCATTTACAGGCTGACAGAAGAGAGAATTGTGTTCCATATGATAACTAAATGTATACATTTGTAGTTATTAGTATATGAGAAAAATGGAAAACTTAGCCAGTAACATGATCATTGAGATCCTTGAGACACTTTGAACATCCAAGCCCAAAATGCAAGAGATGGTTTATGATGTAAGAAGTTATGTGTGTTGGATATTTTGGTGCTGCTTTAACATGAAGCTGTGTGCTGCTTATGGCAACAATGTTTTCCTACCGAATCACTGTTAAAATAAGTTACCAGGTTACCTGAATGATTCCCTTAATCCTTTAACACTAATATCAGGCAAAAACAGCTTCAGCAGTTGTCTTGAGAAACTTCCATTCGCAGACCAAGAGAAGATTATTTCTGAAACCTTACCACCAGAATGACTGGCTCGATAACCGAGCCAGCCATTCCAGTGATAGACTTTTAAAAAGAATCTCTTAGTCTGCAAATGGACATTTTCTATGAACATTTTGAGAGAAATTGAAATTTTCTTGAACACATTTGATGTTTAAAGTATTAACGCTGAGATGAGATTTTAGGTTTCACAAAGTTAACTATCTGTATTTCTGAACTGATAACACAAGGGAGGTAATTCCTATTAGCTTCTTAATAGAATTGCATTATTGTGTATCACATCTCCCATATTTTCAGTTGATTCATCACTACATAAATTTGACAGATTTGTTAAAACCCTTAAAGGCCCTTTCTGAATGGTAATGGGAAGAGGTTTCTCAAAATGTGTATGAACGCTGAATCCAATATGGCTGCCAGGTGGCCATCTTGGAAATCTGACAGTTAAGTTCATAGCATTAGCCAAATGGTTCAAAACATCAGAAATGCAATTGTCATGTTTTATGCATAGCCATAGTATGTAGAGGATCCGTGTCACACACTGACCTGGATTTAACACTTTTAAAAACAATTCTCTGAAAAAGTAAATTCTTTACAATGTATAGCATATTCTTTTGATTATTTTGAAATTAACTTGACTGTCTTTAGAAGTTATGCTGCTTTCAAATTTGCCAAATCGAAACTGTCGGGTAAATGGTTTGGCAGCCATCATGGTTTGATTTTTGTGTCAAAAGCTCCCATATTAAAGCAATGGAAACTTAGAATGTCTCTTCTTCAGAACCACTGGACTGATATTAACCAAATTTGGTAGGAAACATCTTTTGGCCATACAAATCCAAGTCTTTCAAATGAAGCTGGAACTAAGGGCCATTCAAGTTTGTTCAAGCGAAGTTAGTACATTAAAACACATGACCGCCATCGACCAATCAGAATTCAGTATGTTGGTGGCCATATTGTAATTTATTTGATATTTTGGAAAGACAAAAATTGACACATACATGGGCATTATGTTCTTATTAACACATTCAATATCGCCAAGGTGACAGGTCAATCACAATTAAAATGTGTTCTTAACCCTTTAACACTCATATCGGCCAAAAACGGCCTCTGCAGAGGTCTTGAGAAATGCCCATTTGCAGCCAGTCATTCCAGTGATAAATTTTCAAAGATACACTTCTCTTGGTTTGCAAATGAACATTTTCTATAAGAAAATTGGAATTTTTTTGAACAAATTTAAGTGTTAAAGTGTTCAGCTGTTTCTGATTTCTATGTTTTTAAAATTTTATTCCTATTTACGTATAGTTTTCATGGACAGAAATGCGGATTGTGGCTCTTATCGGAACATAGGGAGAGACGAAGTCGTGATTATTGAAAGCACATCTCAAGTACCACCTTTATCACCAATTACAGAATGCATCATCTATCTCCAGTCTGCCTATGATGACACAAGCTATCGCTTTGAGATATCTGTAGAACGTCTTCAGATCAACGATAACACGATCTTCCTAACGCTGTATGATCGTGACAAGGATAATGGAGCCACGCTGGTATGTTCACTGAAAACTGAATCAACCCCATCTCCGTTAGCACTTTTGATTTGTCTATTGCCATCACCCTTAGTGTCCTGCTGAAGTCGTTTGTGTGTGAGCTTAGCAGAGTTTAGCAACAATCGTGTCATGTTCCTGATGACGCAGATTACTGTGCTCAGTACTGACCCAGTACCCTGCATTATCAGAGCTAACCAATGCGGTTGGCATCGCTTGAGTATAACATTATAATTTAATCAAGTTGATTAATTATGATGGCACAATGAGGATGTTGCAGAACCCTGGGCCAATCAGACGAGCTGTTATATTCCATGAAATTGATTGTTATATTCAATATGGCCTGTAATCCCCTTATGGTGATTTCGTATTTACAACCTGAAAACAGTTTTATTATTGAAATAGGGTTATCATATCTGAGCTATTTGCAAAGAGGACAAGAGCTGGAAAAGCGAAAGCCAAACCGGAGGGGTGTGTTCTTGGTGTCCTCACCTGGGAAGCATTTAAATCTGGATGCTTTCAGATGGCGTCTCCTGTATTTCTGGAGGTAAATGTGTACCTCTGGTTGGCTGTTAAATGGTTCTATCTCACCCATACATAGATCACTCATGCCGACATTACAATTAATATTTTCCAACAAATGATGGTCATGACATTTTCAGCATTTTCCTGCATTGATGCATTGCATCACAGAAATGTGAAAACTGGTGATAATGACACGAGTGTAACAATGTAACAAACTGTTTGTAAGTGACTTAATTGTATTTAATTATCCATTTAAATAAGCGAAACATGTTTGATAATATCACAAAATCTTAAAATTTAGATTATTATGATCACTTTGGAAAAAACCCGGACATTTTTGCATGTTCTTAAAAGCTGACGGCCATAGATTTACTGATAAAAAATGATCTAATTGAATAGTCTATGATGCTGTCGGCTGTTTCTGTCTTGATGTAGCAACAATAGATTACAGCAATTCCATTTACAAGATTTAACCCTTTAACCCTTGAATTTATTACAAAAAATTTAAATTTTCTCATAGAAAATGTCAATTTGCAGACCAAGAGAAGACTATTTTTGAAAAATTACCACTGAAATGACTGGCTCGATAACCGAGCCAGTCATTCCAGTGGTAAATTTTCAAAAATAGGCTTCTCTTGGTCTGCAAATGGACATTTCTCAAGAGTACTGCAGAAGCCATTTTTAGCTGATATGAGTCTTAACCGGGCTAATGAGTAAGCATAAATTTATGGATAAATTAACAATATTTTTTCTGCTCTTACAGCGAAGATTTGGAACATCTAGTAAAAGCACAGATGTGTTTCACGGTGCATCTAATTATCTGACCATCAAATTAACACGAGCGTCACAAGTCAACAGGCCTGATTATGACTTCATGCTCAGGATAAAACTTGTAGGTCAGTATGCGTTGTAGATTTCTTGTTTAGCCTGCTCAGGATAAAGCTTGTAGGTCAGTATGCGTTGTAGATTTCTTGTTTAGCCTGCTCAGGATAAAGCTTGTAGGTCAGTATGCTTTGTAGATTTCTTGTTTAGCCTGCTCAGGATAAAGCTTGTAGGTCAGTATGCTTTGTAGATTTCTTGCTTAGCCTGCTCAGGATAAAGCTTGTAGGTCAGTATGCTTTGTAGATTTCTTGTTTAGCCTGCTCAGGATAAAGCTTGTAGGTCAGTATGCGTTGTAGATGTATTGTTTAGCCTGCTCAGGATAAAGCTTGTAGGTCAGTATACTTTGTAGATTTCTTGTTTAGCCTGCTCAGGATAAAGCTTGTAGGTCAGTATACTTTGTAGATTTCTTGTTTAGCTTGCTCAGGATAAAGCTTGTAGGTCAGTATGCATTGTAGATGTCTTGTTTAGCCTGCTCAGGATAAAGCTTGTAGGTCAGTATACTGTGTAGATTTCTGGTTTAGCCTGCTCAGGATAAAGCTTGTAGGTCAGTATGCGTTGTAGATTTCTGGTTTAGCCTGCTCAGGATAAAGCTTGTAGGTCAGTATGCATTGTAGATTTCTGGTTTAGCCTGCTCAGGATAAAGCTTGTAGGTCAGTATGCATTGTAGATTTCTTGTTTAGCCTGCTCAGGATAAAGTTTGTAGGTCAGTATGCATTGTCGATGTCTTGTTTAGCCTGCTCAGGATAAAGCTTGTAGGTCAGTATACTTTGTAGATTTCTGGTTTAGTCTGCTCAGGATAAAGCTTGTAGGTCAGTATACTGAGTAGATTTCTTGTTTAGTCTGCTCAGGATAAAGCTTGTAGGTCAGTATTCTTTGTAGATCTCTGGGTTTGTACCAATAAGGGTGGCATATTGGCAAGGGAGAGAATTCTGTCCAGGAAAGGACCATACATTCTGATGAATTTGAACTTAATGCATTATTGATCATGTTCCTCTAGTTTTATTCCTGGTGTGGGTATTATAGTCACTGCCTGCCTGCTTGCCTGCCTGCTTGCCTGTCTGCCAGACTGCTTCCCTGCCTGTTTCTCCTTAGCATATCTCCTGAATACAAGAAGGTAGAATCATCAAATTTGATACCTCCATTCAAATTGCATGGAATCGACTATCCTTTCTATGCTGATGATAGAGAGCTTGGTTCCTGGGTTAATACTCTGGAAAAGCAGGCAGTCCTGAGATTCTCCCTTGGGAAAATTATGGAAATTTGACTCCGAGAGGCCATTTCAGACAATATTTCTAATGAATTGGCCTAATAATGTGTGGATGGTGGGGGTAGAAAGATATGGGTGGTGGTGGTTGCAAGGGGGGATGTTTGGTTCCAACACCATTGTTTGGAGGGGTTGGGTTTTTTTTAGAGGCCTGACTGAAAAGATACTAGGCTTGTAGATTTCAAACCATGTATACAGAATTTTGATTAGTTTGCGGCCATCTTGGATTTTCTGAAAATTTCTAGAAATTATTTAAAAGCCCACTCCTCATTAATCACTTGGCCGATTTAAAGCAAACACGGTTTGAAGGACCTTAGAACGGTAATGCTTCAGAACTTGTATACAGAATTTTGATTGATACATTGTTTGGGTCGTCATCTTGAATTTTCTGAAAAATGGCGGGAAATCGTTTAAAATGTCTACTTATTAATTGCTTGGGCAATTTCAACTAGATTTGGCTGGAACGATACTAGGCTGGTAGGTTTCAGAGCTTATATACAGAATTTGTAAGTGGTCAATTTTTCCGGTGGTCATCTTGAACTCACTGAAAATTCCTGCAAATCAGTTAAAAGCCTACTCAGTAACCACTTGGCCGATTTCAAGCAAACTCGCCTGGAAGGACCCTAGAGTGGTATGGTTCAGAGCTTATATACAGAATTTTGATTGGTTAATTTGTTCTGTGGCCATTTTGAATTTTCCAAAAAAATTGCTAGAACTCGCTTAAAAATCTCTTACTCAAGTACCCTAGGCAAGTTCACTTTCAGAACTTGTATACAAAATTTTGGATCTTCGAAAAATGGGAATTCATTTAAAAAGCTACTCCTTAACTGCTTTTGGAAATTTCAGCCACCTTTGGCTGGAAGGACCCTATAGTGGTAGCCTCTAGTTCCAGTGGCCATCTTGTTCTCAAAAATTACATCTCAGGAACTGCTGTATGGGTCAGGCTGAAACTCATTAGATTTAACTTCATCGATAACAAAGAGTGATTAAAGTTTGTTCAAGAGCACTTGATCCTTGATAAGACATGGTTGTAATGGACCAGTCAAAATATTGGGCTTGGTGGCCATATTGAATTTTTTTATTGGCTGGAAAGATCCTAAGATTGTATCTGATTGTGTGATCTGTGTTCATCATTAATTTCACACTAAACATCGTTTTTACTGAATTCCACTTTTGTATTTTATGTCTTGTTGCTGCTGAATTTGAAGTATTACTTCTGTTCAAATGCCAATGGTTCAAATGCTATTAGTCCAGGTGAGCATTAAGGCCATTGGGCCTCTTGTTATAATTGTGACCTGAGCTAACAAGTGGCATAATTCATTATGACGCCGGCTACTTGACTGAGAGATCTGATCCCTGCATTCTGCGTGAGATCCATATATATATTCTCTTGTAACTAAATGGAACCTTCCAGTTTATCTATCCATCATATGGCATTATAATCAACTACATGACCTACATGTAGGATGATGTCATAATCAATGACGTTTTGAATGTTGTAGATAAGTTCATCACGAATGCATAATTGGTGACATAATTGCGTCGTTGTCCCATTTGTATGGCTTGACTATTTAATTATAGGCAGCAACAGCACCCAGTCAAATTAGTTTCAAAATATTCAATAGCTTATCTGTATAGTTTTCTGGAAATTGATAGTCAGTGAGTTCAGGGATCGATTGATCCCAACACGAGTGAGGTGTGGGTTGATATTAGCTAGCGATGGACAGAGCATAGATAAAGGTGGAAAGGTGCATTGACATTAAGTTGTTCTGTCTCTATATCTAGGTGACCCTGACAGCGGTGGTACAGTTACTAACAGTGAGAATCTGAGCACCGGCGCCCTGATCGGCATCATTGTAGGAGCAATTGTTATCATCCTCATTCCGATAGTGCTGTGTTTTATGTATGGACAAGGACAGCTGCCTGGACAGAAGGGACGTCCAAAAATGCTTAATGCTCCTAATAAGACTCAGAGCAAGGATTCGCTAAACTCTCTTAGCACGAAAGGTGAGGTTATATGACATATCTAGATGTGTTTCACAGAAAGGTGAGGTTATGTGACATATCTAGATGTGTTTCACAGAAAGGTGAGGTTATGTGACATATCTAGATGTGTTTCACAGAAAGGTGAGTTTATGTGATATATCTAAATGTGTTTCACAGAAAGGTGAGTTTATGTGACATATCTCGATGTGTTTCACAGAAAGGTGAGTTTATGTGACATATCTCGATATGTTTCACAGAAAGGTGAGTTTAAGTAACATATCTAGATGTGTTTCACAGAAAGGTGAGTTTATGTGATATATCTAAATGTGTTTCACAGAAAAATGTGTTTATGTGAAATATCTCGATATGTTTCACAGAAAGGTGAGGTTATGTGACATATCTAGATGTGTTTCACAGAAAGGTGAGTTTATGTGATATAGCTAAATGTGTTTCACAGAAAAATGTGTTTATGTGACATATCTCGATATGTTTCACAGAAAGGTGAGTTTATGTGACATATCTCGATATGTTTCACAGAAAGGTGAGTTTATGTGACATATCTAGATGTTTTTCACAGAAAGGTGAGTTTATGTGACTTATCTAGATGTGTTTCACAGAAAGGTGAGGTTATGTGACATATCTAGTTTCACAGATGTCTATGGGACGGCTTCACAAAGGATACTTAGCTCTTTAGCTCTCAAATTTGTTGGATTATTTAAATTTTCACATAAAAAATATCAATTTGTAGACAAAGAGAAGCCTATTTTTTAACATTTACCACTGGAATGACTGGTTCACTTATTGAGCCAGTCATTCCAGTAGTGAATTAAAAAAAATAGTCTTCTTCATCTTCAAATGGGCATTTCGAAATACCACTGCGGAAGCCATTTTTTGGCCAACTTGAGTGTTAAAGTACACAATGGTAAATGGATATTGTGGAAATGTTATATGCAGCATTTTGAATGCTTTGTTTTCTAATTAAAGCAGACGTACATAAGTTTGTGAAACTTGCGACAGGTGTCTTCATGCATATACCCATTCTGTATTCATAGTCATGTTTAGCGCCTTAAGGCACAAGCTGGTCAATCATACCTTCTCTAGTGATCTGGAGAAATATCGGTTTCAAAACGAACAAAATGAATGAAATTTGTGAAAATTTATCGCTGGAATGACTGGCTCAAATAACTAAGCCAGTCATTCCAGTGATAAATTTTCAAAAAATGTCTTATCCTTTACATGTAGCTTCCTGCCAAAATACATTCACTAAGTAACACTATCAAGCTTGAACATAAGCACTAACACTTAAATTTTGTCTAAAAAATTTAAATTTTCTCATAGAAAATATCCACTTACAGACCAAGAGAAGACTGTTTATGAAATTTTCCCACTTGAATACCTGGCTCGGTTATCGAGCCAGTCATTCCAGTGGTAAATTTTCAAAAATAGTCTTCTTGGTCTGCAAATAGACATTTGTCAAGAATACTGCAGAAGCGGCTTTGGTCGGCTTGAGGGTGAGCGGCGGATTAATTGTGGTTTGAGGAGGACAGTGAGTCTGTCTAGTGTAGATCTGCTGAATGGTTCAGGACTAAATCTGGGTAATATCATTAGAGACTAAGAGCCATTAAAGTTTGTAAGAAAAACATGGCCACAGTAAACCAATCAATATGTAGCATTTGGCGGACACATTGTATTTTTTTATTGACCCGTATTTGTTTAAGTTGACTGGTATTTACCTTCATTGACTGGTATTTACCTTCATTGACTGGTATTTATCTGCATTGACTGGTATTTACCTTCATTGACTGGTATTTATCTTCATTGACTGGTATTTATCTTCATTGACAGGTATTTATCTTCATTGACAGGTATTTATCTTCATTGACTGGTATTTATCTTCATTGACTGGTATTTATCTTCATTGACTGGTATTTATCTTCATTGACTGGTATTTATCTGCATTGACTGGTATTTATCTTCATTGACTGGTATTTGTTCAAGTTGACCGGTATTTATTTAAATTTACTAGCGTTTGTTTGAATTGAAAAGTATTTGGTTATGTTGACTGGTAATTTGTTTTAAGGTGACTGGTATTTGATTAAGATGACAGGTATTTGTTTAAGTTGAACAGTGTTTGTTTGAGTTTAGCAGTATTTGTTTGAGTTGACTGGTATTTGTTTAAGGTGGCTGGTATTTCTTTAGGTTGACTGGCATTTATTTGATTTGACACTTGACCGGTATTTCTTATGTTTGACATCAGATAGGGAAATAACAGAAAATGCGGAAATGCAATTCAGTGCCACCACTTACAAATTTAGAAAAGTAGCGGATGAACCCGGCGATGATTTCACGGGACAGGTAGATGGAAGCACGGGGCACTCGACACCACCTATTCAAAGTTCAGGTGCATGCTTAAATAACTCTCTCTATACACACATATAACATCAGCACCCATCAGTAAATAACTACATATCAGGGGTAGATTTTAGGGATTATTTCCACTGACTAGTTCTGGATAGTACAAGTTCTTCTAACCAGTAGAAATTTCCACTAACCAGTCAATTGTAAGCTCTTGATTGCTTCTGAGTGAGTCATATGTGCGCTGTAATAAGGACTACAGCGACCTAATGGACAGATATAATTATTCATGTTTCTTATATTAATTAACCCTTTAACACTCATATCAGCCAAAAACGGCTTCTGCAGTGGTCTTTCGAAATGTCCATTTGCAGACCAAGAGAAGACGATTTTTGAAAATTTACCAATTGATAACCGATCCAGTCATTCCAGTCGTAAATCTTAAAAAATAAGCTTCTCTTGGTCTGCAAGTGGACATTTTCTATTAAAAAAATTGAGATTTTAAAAACAAATTCAAGGGTTAAAGGGTTGATATACAGGTACATTGTAGTCTTAGTAAATGTGGATAAAACACAAAGGAAATATAGTGCATCAAAACAAGATAATTTTGTTTGCAATTTACACCAGGTTACAACACACGGTTTTCTCATAATTTATATTTTTTTTGAGATTATTACTAAAGTATACAGTTTGATCTAATTTTACTAACCCGCATGAAATTTTACTCTCATCGGGTCAGCGTGTTAGTGTGACTATCAAGCCCTACGTATGTTGCATCCCCACCTCCCCTCTCCCATTTGTGGAGGAATGTCAGGAATGTGGAACTCTGATTCAGATACCATCCATGTCATCTCTGTTCATACCCACCATACACCCAGCCACTCATCAATACACCATGGTGTATAGAGATACCATCTCTGTTCATACCCACCATACACCCAGCCACTCACCAATACACCATGGTGTATAGAGATACCATCTCTGATCATACCCACCATACACCCAGCCACTCACCAATACACCATGGTGTATAGAGATACCATCTCTGTTCATACCCACCATACACCCAGCCACTCACCAATACACCATGGTGTATAGAGATACCATCTCTGTTCATACCCACCATACACCCAGCCACTCACCAATACACCATGGTGTATAGAGATACCATCTCTGATCATACCCACCATACACCCAGCCACTCACCAATACACCATGGTGTATAGAGATACCATCTCTGTTCATACACCCAGCCACTCACCAATACACCATGGTGTATAGAGATACCATCTCTGTTCATACCCACCATACACCCAGCCACTCACCAATACACCATGGTGTATAGAGATACCATCTCTGTTCATACACCCAGCCACTCACCAATACACCATGGTGTATAGAGATACCATCTCTGTTCATACCCACCATACACCCAGCCACTCACCAATACACCATGGTGTATAAAGATACCATCTCTGTTCATACACCCAGCCACTCACCAATACACCATGGTGTATAGAGATACCATCTCTGTTCTTGCCCCCCATGCACCCAACCACTCATCAATACACCATGGTGTATAGAGATACCATCTCTGTTCATACCCACCATACACCCAGCCACTCACCAATACACCATGGTGTATAGAAATACCATCTCTGTTCATGCCCCCCCATACACCCAGCCACTCACCAATACACCATGGTGTATAGAGATAACATCTCTGTTCATACCCACCATACACCCAGCCACTCACCAATACACCATGGTGTATAGAGATACCATCTCTGTTCATACCCACCATACACCCAGCCACTCACCAATATACCATGGTGTATAGAGATACCATGTATAGAGATACCATCTCTGTTCATACCACCATACACCCAGCCACTCACCAATACACCATGGTGTATAGAGATACCATCTCTGTTCATGCCCCCCCCCATACACCCAGCCACCCAGCAAATGCTTGATGCACCTTGTCCTCAGTCAGTTATTTCCATATACAAACAATGGAGGAATCCAATTTCTCTGTCAATAATATGACGGCATAATCAACTACGTCATATGTAGGCAGACATCATAATCATTACATCAATAAATAACATGATATAGTCTGCCACAAAAGCTTAATAGTCTGCCAAGCTGTACAAATTGTATGTCTACTACTTAATAAACATTCTCTTGAATATTTTATAACTAATTTGACAGAGCGCTGTTGCTGCCCAGTCAAATTAGTTTCAAAATATTCAATAGCTTACCTGTAAAGTTTTCTGGACATTCAGATTCAGAGAGTGCAGAGATCGATCGATCCCAACATGAGCAACGCAAACGTGTAGCTTAGCTAGAGATGGGCAGGGCATAGCTAAAACTGGATTCATCCATTAGCATGACTTGGTGGTGAAGGCACGTACTGTAGCGATCATAGTCAAATTTGTTTTGAAATATTCAACTAGCTACATGTATATTTGCATTGAAGTAGAGGATCTGGTACACACAATGTACATGTAGATAGAGGATGAGCAATGAATCTTTTGCTCAGGAAATACAATTAGCTCCAGAACGCGGATATAAAGCAGATCACAAAAGAAAATTAGATGTCATAAAATATGCCAAAGATACAAGTTTTTATCATATTTGATGAATTAAAAAGAATTTGACAAATTTTCACAAATTCTATAACTGTTAACATTAATTTTGGTTAAAATCATGCATTTGGATACCCCATAAAATTCACGTTATGAGGTCATCATGTGAATACTCAATCACGTGGACACAGATTATCACACACATGTTTTGAAAAGGACGAAACTGGTGAAGCTGGACATCGGCTCAAATTCAAGCTATATTACGCCGAACGCGGGTCTTTCTCTTGCACCTCATTAGCTTTGTAACCCTCATATCAGCCAAAAACGGCTTCTGCAGTGGTCTTGCGAAATGTCCATTTGCAGACCAAAAGAAGACTATTTTAGAAAATTTACCAATGGAATGACTGGCTAGATAACCGAGCCAGTCATTCCAGTGGTAAATTTTCAAAAATGGTCATCTCTTTGTCTGCAAATGGACATTTTCTTGAGCAAATTCAATGGTTAAAGGGTTAATATGATTTTGTGTGAATGAGCTGGTATTATGAGTTATCAATCATCAACAACAAAAGTATTATTCATGTGATGATGTCATGCCACAACAATCATGCATGCGATGACGTCATACCACAACAATCATGCATGCGATGACGTCATACCACAACAATCATGCATGCAATGGCGTCATACCACAACACTCATGCATGCAATGACGTCATACCACAACAATCATGCATGTGATGACGTCATACCACATCAACCATGCATGCGATGGCGTCATACCACAACAATCATGCATGCGATGATGTCATACCACAACAATCATGCATGCGATGACGTCGTACCACAAAAATCATACATGCGATGACATCATACCACAACAATCATGCATGCGATGATGGCATACCACAACAATCATGCATGTGATGATGTCATACCACAACAATCATGCATGCGATGACGTCATACCACAACAATCATGCATGCAATGACGTCATACCACAACAATCATGCATGTGATGATGTCATACCACAACAATTGTGCATGCAATGATGTCATACCACAACAATTGTGCATGCAATGATGTCATACCACAACAATCATGCATGCGATGACATCATACCACAACAATCATGCATGCAATGATGTCATACCACAACAATCGTACATGCAATGACGTCATACCACAACAATCATGCATGCGATGACATCATACCACAACAGTCATACACACGATGATGTGATACCACAACAATCATACATGCGATGATGTCATACCACAACAATTATACACATGATGATGTCATACCACAACAATCATACACACGATGATGTCATACCACAACAATCATACACCCAATGATGTCATACCACAACAATCATACGCACGATGACATCATACCACAACAATCATTCACACGATGATGTCATACCACAACAATCATACACACGATGATGTCATACCACACCAATCATACATGTGATGATGTCATACCACAACAATCATACACACAATGATGTCATACCACAACAATTATTCACACGATGATGTCATACCACAACAATCATACACACGATGATGTCATACCACAACAATCATACATGTGATGATGTCATACCACAACCATCATACACACAATGATGTCATACCACAACAATCATGCATGCAATGACATCATACCACAACAATTATACGCATGATGTCATACCACAACAATCCTAAACACGATGTCATACCACAACAATGATGCATGCGATGATGTCATGCCACAACAATTATACGCATGATGATGTCATACCACAACAATCATGCAGGTGATGATGTCATACCACAACAATCATACACAGGGTGATGTCATACCACAACAATCATGCATGCGATGACATCATACCACAACAATTATATGCATGATGATGTCATACCACAACAATCATACACACGATGATGTCATACCACATTAATCATGCATGTGATGATGTCATACCACAACAATCATACGCATGATGATGTCATACCACAACAATCATGCATGTGATGATATCATACCACAACAATCATACACACAATGATGTCATACCACAACAATCATGCATGCGATGATGTCATACCACAACAATCATACACACAATGATGTCATACCACAACAATCATGCATGTGATGATGTCATACCACAACAATCATATGCACGATGATGTCATACCATAACAATCGTACACACGATGATGTCATACCACAACCCTCATACACACAATGATGTCATACCACAACAATTATGCATGCAATGACGTCATACCACAACAATACCTGGAATTTATCGCAGAACGTGTTACGCAGTCAGTTGAAGCTTCAACCGCTGATTAGTAAGCTTCAACCGCTGATTAGCATATTTTATCAAAGATGTTAAGTATACATAACCTTTTCAATTGATAACTGGATTCAAATACATGACCTTTCAGTTACTTGATAGATTATTGACATGTCTTCATACATAAATGTGCTTCATAGCATACCTGATGATTTAGATGACTTGATGATGGGTTGATCTTCTTCTTCTTTTCATTCGCTGATCATACCGCCAATCCTGTACGTGACTATCAACATGATCATGATGGTTTGATGACTTAGTACATCTGATGAAGCACACGTATATCTGAAAGTTTGATCAAATCAATGAAATCAGTCACAAAATGTACTGTACTGCCTGTGAATTTGGTTAACATTATTACTTGACTAATGTGGTAGCACGACTCTTATCATGTTGCTGATCAAAGTTGCTTAATAAAATGCAAATTTTCTTCTATTTGTAGGCCAAAAAAGAGTACTTTGAAAAACTTAACATTGGAATGACTGCATTGCTTAAGAAACTAATCGTTCCGGTGGTAATTTTTCTAAAATATACGTCTTTTAGACTACAAATGGATATCTTTCAAGAGCACTGTTTGTTAACTGTTTTTAGTTGGCTTGAGTATTAAAAGGATTATCATCAACAGCTATTGTAAGAAATGTCTGTTTTATTCACAGCTTCTGGTGAGGGAGGATTAGACAATCCTGCTGTGTACTACAATGATGTTAAGGAGAGAGGTGGTCCCCCCGGTTACTCAAACCAGCCCAGAGGATATATGCCTCGAAGACAGAATGCATCTTATTCAAATAGTTTGTCTGAATTGAATGGCATAGAGAAAGGGAATAGGCAGGTTGGAAGATCCGCTAACCGACACAATGGATCGACCACTCTAACTCGGAAAGCAAGTGCGGACTTTATACCATTAGAAGTGAGTTTACTTAGTAGAGAACCACCTCGGTCAGGAAACACTGCAGAGAGAGCAGACATAGATTCATTCGCAGAAAGGAAGCGAGCGGCGGGTAGCTTGGATGATTTAGGGCGGGGAAGACCACGTGGGCACGCTTACACTCCGGGTGCAGGTGGATCTGAGACAGCTATCAATACTCGTGGATCATCTCCATCACGTCGTGATAAGTCACGGAACCAATCACCAGCTAATCGCGACCAGTCACCAGGGAAACGAGATCAATCACCAGGTAGGAGAGACTACTCACCAGGCTCCAGAAAGCGCATAGAGTCTGCCCCCGCTAACCCTAAAGCCAGTGTGCCTAAAGAAGGAGAACTAAAAGGTTCTGGGTCAGGTATATTTGAGAATCCTGATGAGGAAGGCTATATCTATAGCTATGATCATCTGTCTCCTCAACATGACAAGGCTTCAACAAAAGGCGGAAGAGACTCTAATAATTCAACATTGGAAAAACAACCACGACATAAATACAACAAGAAATCATCTGATCACACAGGGGAGCTAATTGATGATGCAAACAAGGACATCCCAGAGATCCAAGATAAAAAGAAAGCTGCCAAAGACATGGCAAACCACACTGCTGATGCAAAAGACAAGAAGAAAAGATCTGATGGTACTAAGACCCGCGAACCTGTAGAATTGGAAGAGCTGAAACCAGGATTCAGTGAGTCTCCTCATGCTGCTAGATATAAGTCTATTGACCAACAGAGTGAACCTGGTGACATGCAGACAATGTCAAATCCGCTTCGGGCCCATGGTGCTATAAAATCACGGTTGGCTTCTCAACCAGAATTGGATGATCAACCAGAAACCTCTCCATCCAAGAGGACGAAGTCTGTGGATAGTGATGGAGCTGAATCTGCATCATCGAAGGTGCGTTATGTGATTCCACCATCTGCTTATGAGAACCAAGGTAACAGGTCACGAATGGACAGTTATCCATATCAAGTTGGGCCAAGCGCGGCATACAATACCATTCTAGGTAGAACTGCTGCTAATGGAGCTCCTGATCCAGATGAACAACGCTTCTTAAATGCCATTCAATCATCTCATAATTCTCCTGCTCACCATAGCACACCTGACTCTAGAGCTGTTGCACCCACACATGCTGCACCAGGAGGGGCACAATGGTTTGTCCAAACAACACCATCAAGAGAGGGGCCCGTTACACAAGGTGCCTTCGTGGTCCACAGTACACACCCTGTGCACCGAGATGATAGTTTTAATGCAACCCAAACACCAAATATGGATGCAAGAAATAAATACCGAACCCATAGAGATTCGCCCGCCTCTACACCATACTCATCAGGTCGATTTGAGTCATTCCAGGCTCCGCCTAGTTATGCCAATGAGTCACCAGGAGCCCACCACAAAAATCCTGGAAGAAAGCCAACAAGTGCTCTTAGGGCCTTCCAAGGAGATCAGCCAGCACATTCAGCACAAACGCCACATAAAGCAGGATTTGTTCGATCAGGGATTGATCCCAAAACAGGAAATGAAGTTAATCAAGTTGTGTGGACAGACTCAGTTCCTCATCCAACTGATCCTGCTGGAACTAACCCCAGTGTCTCGCGCTCAACGATTACTCGTATAACAACACAGGCTGGCCATGGTGAAATGCAAAGTCCTACACCAAGTAAGTAGTTGCATTACAGCTCCGGAATAAGGTAACATGTTTCCAAAGCAAAAACAGAAACATGTTATTTCCGAAAATGTTGGTCCCGATCCCAGGATGATTCATAATAAAAAAATATTAGTTACCTCTCCGGGATGTCACAAAAGCTACACTCAAACAATTTCTACATTCCGGCGAGGTAACTAATATTTCTTTGTTAAGAAACATGTTAGTTAGTAAGAAATGTTCTGTTGCACATTTTGGACATAATTTGATTGGAAGACATTGCTGCCTTAGGCAAAAAACCTGGTCCAGGATGCATAAAATTTAACCGCATGCTTTGCATGCGACGCAGCCACATGTCTCAAGGGGCATGCAGAAAATTTGGCATGAAAACAGCTAACCCTAAACTCCTTTTATTTTTGTACGCACGCCTCCAAAGGAAGGTGTGAGTAATCGGGTTGGTACAATCTGTTTGTTTGTCTGTTATGTCTGTCTGTCTGTTTATCCAAGGCATATCTCGGGAGTGGCTAGAAAAATCTTTTGTTTGTGGTCAAAGGGTAAAAATTCTAGGTCACAGGGTTACATAGTGCATAACGGAATACCTAATTTTGTCATTAACTCTTCAATGCAAGAAGCGAGAATCACCAAATTGGTAACATATATTCATATTGTGGTTGGCTAGAAGTTCTATGAGTTTTAGGATAAAGCATCAAATATCTAGGTCATAGGGTCATCATTCTAGTATTGGATGGGTCAGGGATTATAGTCTGCTTCCGCTTGCATGCTCAGCTGACTTCCATCTTACTCAGTTTTGGAGCGATCTTACATATATATCTTATATAAATACATTTGGTCAAATTTGTGGGGGTTTGAATGACAAAGTTGGTATGGTTGGCGGAATTCAACTGAATTTGCTGTGAGTTTTTCATATGATTGTCGATTGGGAGGCGATGTGTAAATTAGTTGGCAAAAGCGTGGGGGTTTGCGATGGCATGCTATCAACTGTGCATACTAGTTATGTCTGTTTGTTTGTCTGTCTGTCTGTCCATCCATCTATCCGTCTGCCCATGCGTCCGTCTGTCTGCATTTCTGTCTAGTTCAATAACTAAAGTTCTACTGAAGGGATTTTCAAGTTGCATAAAATTTTTCCCTTTGACGCTTTGAAGAAATACGTTAATTTTGGTCAATCAATTACTTCACACATGTCATGCATGTAGGCTGATGTCACAATCATACTGCCGTATTATAACTCCATCATGAGGCATGAAAAGTCTGTCAAGTGTACGAATTGTATGTCTTTGATAAATATACAATTAAACAAAACATTCTGTTGAATATTCATAAACGAATCATAGGCAACAACAGTACCCAGTCAAATTGCATGTAGTTTCAAAATATTGAACAGCTTGCCCGTAAAGTTACCTTCAAATTGCAAGTCGGGTAATTCAGAGTTCAAAGTATATAACTGGATCCCAACAAATACAAAACATGGGCGGAGCTTAGCTAGAAATTGGCGGGGCATAGCTAGATATAGATCCCCCTACATGTTTCCAGACAACAATGGGTCAGATATTGTGCTGATGTAATCTTCATTAAATGTCATCCACAAGTGGATAGGGTCTCGCACAACCCTTTTGATATTGCTCAACAAGCTCAAGGTCATCCTGACCCAATCATATAAATTACACAACAGCTCATAAATAAGTTAACATGTTTCCAAAACAAATATAGAAATATATTAGTTATTACAGTTTTGAATATTGATATAAGAAATGCTGTGTTGAATATTTTGAACCTAATGTAGGAATCCAGTTTTGGCTAGGCCCCACCCATCTGTAGCTAGGTGCCACCAACACCTTGCTCATGTTGGGATCGATCGATCCCTACACTCCTTCAATCTAAAATTTCCAGAAAACTATACATGTACATGTAAGCTGTTGAACATTTTGAAACTAATTTTATTGGACACTGTCAAATTAGTTTCAAAATATTCGACATAATATTTATTAAATATTAAAGGCATACAATTTGTACGTTTATGACAGACTAAGACATTCCATTCATGACGTAATTGATTATGATATCATCCTACAATGTGAAGTAGTTGATCATGACATCATATGATTGATAGATAAACTGGATTCATCCATTGGATTGGAATACATTGCTCTCTTATGCAATTATGTTAAAAATCATCAACAGTACATTTTATTTTGTTTTTGGAAATTTTAAGTTATTTCTGAGCTGTACTTTATGTTTCTGCGTGATGTCTCCGTGCTCTGTTGAAATGTGTTCCGCTTGACTTGGCCTGGAGATGGCTCTAGTCCTGAGCATTAAAGAAATGCATGGCCATAATAAGTTTTGTTAACCCTTTAAGCCTTAAATTTATTCATTAAAATTTTGAATTCCTCAAAGAAATTGTCAATTTGCAGGCGATGAGAAGACAACTTTTGAAAGTTTACCACTGGAATGACTGGCTCGGTTATCGAGCCAGTCATTCCAGTTGTAACTTTTCAAAAATTTTCTCTAGATCTGCATGTTGACATTTCTCAAGATCACTACAGAAGCCATGTTTGGCCTGTTTGAGAGTTAAACGGTTAAAGTGAACTTTGGCATGAATCAGTCATCACTGAGTATCATCATTGTTATCATTAACACAGTCACGCATGCGCGCACACACACGCACACACACCTGCAGACACACACATGCGCATACATATGCAGGCACACACACACACACACACGCACGCACGCACGCACGCACGCACACACGCACGCACGCACTGACGTAGTTGACAGCGACTATAGAAATGGTCCGACGTAGTTGACAGCGACTATAGAAATGGTCCGCCCTCCATGCGTGTATCAGCGTATGCCTGTTTGGTTTCCATCAGATAATTTAAGTTAGCCTGCATGGGTTCAGTTCAAATTTAAAAAATACATCGCTCTTTATAAGACCTTGGTTGGAATTGAGTTTGGCCGAAATTTGGCTGTAATCACAAGAGTAATCCCCCTTGATGTCTTGAAAATTCATAAAATAATTGGTTTTCGCTCGATAACTTCAGTTAGTATAGGTGTATTCAGTTCAAATTTTGGAAATACATGCCTCGACTGCATGAGACCTTGACTGGGGTTACATTTGGCAGAAACCTGTATGTAATGACCGGAGTTATCTCCTTTGATTTCATGAAAATTGTAGAATATTTGGATTCCAAAAATTGGGGTTGTACTAAATTTTGGAGATGTGAGACTAGAACTGGTCTTAATAGTCCCCTACCAGTAAAAACGGGGAGGGGGGGGGGAGACCATAGGTTTGCATTCCTTCTGTCCCTCTGTCGCAGTTGGTTTCTATACTTTTTTTTTGCAGTCCTTCAATGTATTCAACTGAGAATTGGTGCATTGCTTTGCTATGAGAAATTACAGAGTAAGTTCGACTTTCAGGCATTTGCGGTAATTTTGATGGAGTTATATGACCCCTTTTGACTTTTGAAAAATATCTGCTTTCCACACTTTTTCACACTACTTCAAGGGATTCAATTGAAAATCAGTACATTGCTTTAGTATAAGGCGTTATAGAGCAAGTTTGAGTTTCAAACATTTTCATAAATCTTTCATTGAGTTTATATGCCTCCTTTCGACTTATGAAATACGAAAAATATTAGTTTTTCGCACTTTTTTCGCAGTCTTTCGAGATATTCAACTGAGAATTTGTACATTGCTTTGTTATGAGAACTTACAGACCAAGTTCGAGTTTAAGGAGTTTGCATAAATTTTGGATGCAGTTATGTCCCCTTTTGACATGAAATATGAAAAATATCCATTTTCCACACTTTTTTGCATTCCTTCAAGGGATTAAACTGAGAATTTGTAGGTTGCTTTATTATAGGAGTTACAGATCAAGTTCGAGTTTCAGAAATTTTTATCAATTTTCCATGGAGTTAATGCCCCCTTTCGACTTATGAAATACAAAAAATATTAGTTTTCCACACTATCTTTCGCAGTCTTTTAAGATATTCAACTAAGAATTTGTACGTTGCTTTATTATGAGAAATTACAGAGCAAGTTCGAGTCTCAGGAGTTTGCGTTAATTTTGATGCAGTTACATCCCCTTTCAACTTATGAAATACGAAAGATTTGCATTTTCCACACATTTTTCGCACTCCTTCAAGGGATTCAAATGAGAATTTATAGGTTGCTTTATTATAGGGTGTTATAGAGCAGGTTTGAGTTTCAGACATTTTTGTCAATTTTCCATGGGTTTATGCCCCCTTTTGACTTATGAAATACAAAATATATTAGTTTTAATCCATTTTTTTCGCATCCCTTCAAGGTCTGTGAATTGGTGGTACATTGCTTTATTATGAGAAATTACTGAGCAAGCTCGATCTTCAGCCATTTGCGTAAATATTTTATGGAGTTATGTCCCCTTTTTACTTATGAAATACAAACATATCAGCTTTCAAGACTTTTTCCTTCTCCTTCACCATATATAACTGAGACTTGGTTTATTGCTATGTTATGAGAAGTTACAGGTCAAGTTCGAGACTCAGCTGCTTCTGTCAATTTTTAATGGAGTTTTTGACTGTCAATTTCTAAAGATTTATATCACCAGGTATGGGACATGTATTGCAAAGCAATACTTACAGAATGATTATTATTATTATTATTATTATTATTATTATTATTATTATTTTTATTATTATTTCTGTTCTTTAGTTTTAAACCAGTTGGTGGCTTCTCGGCCTGCATTGGGTTATGACCCACGGTCTCGTCCAGACTACAGTCAGGAATATCCATATAATGACAATGAGGCATTCTATTTAGGCGCCGGTAACCATAGCGAACATAACGATGTTCGTCAACATGGTCCCCCTCCAAGTACTGCTGTTGTTCACCAGGGACCAGCTAAAAGCTCAGCAATCAAGGACAAAATACGACTTGATTCAGATGTTTAGCTTTTGATTGTTAAGACATGGGCGTAATTATTGTTCTGTGATGTGCATAAGGTTATGTCGATCAGAAAACATGGCTCTCCTACAAGGAGAAATCATGGCTCTAACACAAGGAGAAATCATGGCTTTAACACAAGGAGAAATCACAGCTCTAACAGAAGGAGAAATCATGGCTCTAACAGAAGGAGAAATCATGACTCTAACACAAGGAGAAATCACGGCTCTAACACAAGGAGAAATCATGGCTCTAACACATGGAGAAATCTCAGACCTATTGTTGATTAGTGCGCAATATGTGACTATCATGTCCAGTGCATTGACCTGAGGTCAGTAGTGTGTTCAGGAGAATCACTACAATATTATAAACTTTATGGGATATCAAATTAAGAAATTGTATTCAACAACTATACATATTTGAGTATGTCTTCAAAATCCACAAAAAATATTTTCTCAGAGAAATCCATGTGAATACTCCTGGACCATGCATGTCATGTGATGGTCATATGCATGCACACATTTGCGCATGTGCATCCATGCTTGCATGCACACTGCCCTGCTTGACCACCTGAACATGGATTGTGACCTCAATAATTATGTACAATAACATTATAGAATGACGCTCTATTGGCCATAACTCAGACAGCAAGGACTGTCACAGTATCAAGTACTAACATGCAGTCGCTAATATAGGAACAAAAGCATACTCATCACACGCATCTATCAATTCATCACACGCATCTATCAATTCATCACACACATCTATAAATTCATCACACGCATCTATCAATTCATCACATGCATCTATCAATTCATCACATGCATCTATCAATTCATCACACACATCTATAAATTCATCACACACATCTATCAATTCCTCACGTGCATCTATCAATTCATCACATGCATCTAACAATTCACACGCATCTATCAATTCATCACACACATCTATCAATTCATCACACACATCTATCAATTCATCACACGCATCTATCAATTCATCACACGCATCTATCAATTCATCACACGCATCTATCAATTCATCACACACATCTATCAACTCATCACACGCATCTATCAATTCATCACACACATCTATCAATTCATCACACACATCTATCAATTCATCACACGCATCTATCAATTCATCACACGCATCTATCAATTCATCACACACATCTATAAATTCATCACACACACACACACATCTATCAATTCATCACGCGCATCTATCAATTCATCACACACATCTATCAACTCATCACACGCATCTATCAATTCATCACACACATCTATCAATTCATCACACACATCTATCAATTCATCACACGCATCTATCAATTCATCACATACATCTATCAATTCATCACACACATCTATCAATTCATCACACGCATCTATCAATTCATCACACGCATCTATCATTTCATCACATGCATCTATCAATTCTTCACACACATCTATCAATTCATCACACACATCTATAAATTCATCACACACACACATCTAACAATTCATCACACGCATCTATCAATTCATCACACACATCTATCAATTCATCACATGCATCTATCAATTCATCACACGCATCTATCAATTCATCACAAACACATCTAACAATTCATCACATGCATCTATCAATTCATCACACGCATCTAACATTTCATCACATGCATCTATCAATTCTTCACACACATCTATCAATTCATCACACACATCTATAAATTCATCACACACACACATATCTAACAATTCATCACACGCATCTATCAATTCATCACATGCATCTCTGAATTCATCACACGCATCTATCAATTCATGACACACATCTATAAATTCATCACACACACATCTAACAATTCATAGTGCTTTGTAATATAAACCATTATATACTCCAACTACAAAAGGGGAAGTGAACCGTACTCAGTTTATCTCTATCTCTCTGTCCATGCCTGCACTTGCCAGTGATCTTTACCCTTGCCCGAGAAGCGAAAGATAGCATTGCATTTGTGTCTGTCTGTCTGTCTGTCTGTCTGCCTACCTGCCTCCCTGTCTGTCTGCCTGCATATATGTCTGTCTGCCTGTCTTACTTCATCCATGTCTGTCTGCCTGCCTCCCTGTCAGTCTGCCTGCATATATGTCTGTCTGCCTACCTGCCTACCTACCTGTATGCATGTCTGCCTGCCTCCCTCCCTGTCTGCCTGCCCGCCTGCTTGTCTGTCTGTCTGTCTGTCTGTCCGTCTGTCTGTGCATACATGTGTTTCTCTGTAGCTCTATCTCCATCTACTGATCTGATTTGGCTCAAATTTTAACACAATGAAGGAACTCGCAGTGCAAGACTATTTCCAGAGTTTGACCCTGGTCCAGATAAAAGGACCCGGATCTGGAGTCACTCAGATTCTGGATCTATAAATATCTGTGGAACAACTGGTCTGATTTGACACGACACCAGATCTGCTCTGTCAAGACTTGCCCTGTATCCTGATTTGAATGGAGGTATTATTGACTTGAACATCTTTATTGTATACCTGTATTATACCATCTAGTCCTGTGGACCTGCGTAATTACAAGCAGTAATGTTCATGTCCTTGAACCCAGCTAGCTTAACTGTCTGTCCGCTGAATTTCTGCGGACTATCATTTCCATGGGGTGTTAACTCTGTATCTGCTGAATATTATGAAAACAATTTGACTGAAAGTTGTTGGTGGCTAAGCCACCAACAACTTTCAGTCAAATTGTTTTCAAAATATTCAGTCGATCAAGAGTTATTGACCATTGAAATTATTATCTGCTGGCTTGCAGCCGTCTGTTAGTTAATATTAGAAACTACACTACCATCCCATGAGATAGCATCTGCCTCCAAATGCTAATTTACTATGCCATGCACTACAATGTAACAACTCTGCTGGGAAGAGAGTCTGGCCAGTTTCCTATTTCAGCAATTCCCTCGTATGCTATCATTCTCGTGACTTTTGAGTCCTATATCTTGGCATACCTTACCCTTATTTACAGCTACAGTACAGCTGAGAAATTACTTGAGTGTTTCCATAACAAAATTAAATGTACTCTTGAGTATTTTTAACATAATTTGAGTGGACGGCAGCAATGTCTTCCAATCCAGTTATGTTCAAAATATTCAACAGAGCATTTCTTCCTAACATGTTTCTTTGTTTGTTTTGAAAACATGATAACTTATGATCTGTGCTATATTGTGACAGGCTAGACATGTAGACAGATGCTGTTCTAGTTTAGATCATAGAAGATTTTACTTTCAATTGTCAGTGAGTGTATAAGTCGTTCTGTCAGTCAAATCTTTTACAATTTTGGTAAAGATACCATGTCGCAATGATAGGTCATTCACACATGTTTTAGATAGAATGAAAATTTGTGTACATTTAAGATTTCTTTTATATTTTTATATTTTTGCCACTTCCCACAGCGTATCATTTAGTTTTATGGGACTTCTCTGTATATGGTGACCTGGTACATACCATTCCAATCATGTAATATTCTGTATTGACTGTCAATGTTATGAAAATATTCTATAATATTTCTATGTAAAAAATACAAATTTTATGTTATTAATGTATATAAATATATATATGAACTCCTAAAGCAATGTATATACTAATATTATTTTATAAGCTCGCCTTTACGAAGAAAGGCGAGGTTACTGTGGGGTGGGGTTGTGGTTGGAGTGATCTGGTAAGAATTTACAAAATACTAGCAAATTTGGTAAATTTTGGGATGGCCATCTTCAAAATAGTGGTTGTGGTGGGGATGGGGCTGAAATAGTGGGGTGGGGGTGTTTTAGGGGGTTGTTGTCGAAAGATCAAATTGATTGGAACCAAACTCCTCTTAAACATTGGATGGAATTCAACCAAATTTGGTATGTGAGTTACCCATATAATTGCAGAGAGGACATTTACATTTGGCTGGCCATGGGGTGAGGCTCAAAATGTCAAAGCGGTGAATATGATGATTTACAATGGCAGGCCAGCGACTTTCAAATCTAGTTGGAAATGTCCAGGAAATGTGAAGGAGATTGATTAAAAGGCTAGTTCTGATTAACTGGTAGGCCAATTTCAAACAAACTTGGCTGAAAGGACCTTAGGTTAATACATTTAAATGAATGGCAAAATGAACTATCAAATGGTGTTTATTGGTAATTTCATACAATATTCAGTAAAAACGGAAATGAGTTGGAATAATTTGAGAAAATGCATTTACTATCTGTAGTATTGCTTACCTTGGATTGGTGACATTGCTGGTGCTTCATGCTCTGCCGTGTGTCAACTGTGTGTGCAGTTACCGCATAACGGAATATAGAGAAAGCACACCTGAATATAGTTTTGTAAGTGGTATAAATAGTATTCTCTACAGGCGCTGATATAGAGCGATTATCTTGCTACTGTTAAGTCACTGTTGATCATTGTGATGACAAGAGTGAAAGTCACTGTTTCTAATGGCAGCAATGAGTTTTGGACAAAATATTTTCAATATACACCCTCGCATGGCTTCCAAGGTCGTAACATGATATCTACTGAATAATTCAAAATACGGGTGGTCTTTTACCTGTAGGATGTAGTGGCTAATTCAGCACAGCACAATTATAGGCTAACAGAGATTATATGATCGGCTATAGAGGATATTATTTAGGCACCTGCAGTCACAGTTTTTTTATGCTCCCCGAAAAAAATTTTGCGGGAGCATATAGTCGCTACTTTTCCGTCCATTCGTTCCATCCATCCATCTGTCCATCCATTCACCATATATAAGTTTGTCCGGGACATAGTTTCAAGACTTTTTCACATATGGTCACCAAACTTGGTATGTGGATGCATCTTAGGGAGGTGTGCGGAGTATGAAAAGTAGGCCAAAAGTATGTCATGCTGACCTACTTTTCATGGTCGACTGAATATCACAGAAAATGTTTGTTCGTGCCATAGTTTCAAGACTTTTGCACATATGGTCACCAAACTTGGTATGTGGATGCATCTTAGCAAGGTGTGCGGAGTATGAAAAGCAGGTAAAAAATGTTTGTCCATGCCATAGTTTCAAGACTTGCACATGTGCTCACTAAACTTGGTATGTGGATGCATCTTAGGGAGAAGGTGTGCGGAGTATGAAAAGTAGGTCAAACATAGGTCATGCTGACCTACTTTTCATGGTCGACTGAATATCACAGAAAATGTTTGTCCGGGCCATAGTTTCAAGACTTTTTCACATATGGTCACCAACTTGGTATGTGGATCCATCTTAGGGAGAAGGTGTGCACAGTATGAAAAGTAGGTCATTCTGATCTATGTTTCATGGTCGACTGAATATCACAGAAAATGTTTCTCCGGGTAATAGTTTCAAGATCTTTTCACATATTGTCACCAAACTTGGTATTGATTATTACAGAAAATATGTCTGTTCATTTTGAACATAGTTTTTATATGTATTTTTCATATGGTGCCAAGCAAAGTCTAAGTGTGTTTATTTAGGGAAACTAATATATATATATATACACCTGTGCAAAAGTTAAGCACCACCCTATTTTTACGCACATGCGAGGGTATATTCATGTGCTATGAAGAAAGCAATAGCATAAACATTTATGTACCCATCCATCTTAGTGCAAGAGGTAATAATGCAACTAGAGGAATGCTGATTATGATGGTGGGGAAACACTGTATGTTTTTGTTTGAACTTGAAAACGAGGCCTGAATATGGTTACGTTGACACAACTGACAACTATTGCCCTACAGTTGACACACGTGGCTAGATTGTCATTAATGGTGTCTGAAAATGAAGTTTAACATCTGTGCACGAGTTTGAGACTGTCATTATTAATACCGGGTATATCCACCTTGTGCCTGGATGACGGCCTGGACACGACGTCTCATGCTGGTCACCAACCGACTGATACGCCATTGTGGTATTCGTTGCCATTCAAGATGGAGTGCGTCTGTTAATTCCTGTAGGTTCTGCACAGGAGGATCCCTCCTTCTCACCATGTTTCCCAGAATGTTCCAGATATGCTCAATAGGGTTCATGTCAGGGCTCCTTGCTGGTCATGGTAGGGTTTCGATGGCATTCTGGCGGAGGTATTCATGCACAGCTCTAGCACGATGTGGTCGGGCGTTGTCATCCATGAATGTAGGGTGGGTTCCAGGTGCATGATTTACAAAATGAGGGACCACAACTCTATCCAGTATGGAATCTTGATATCTTTGTCCATTTAGTGTTCCAGGTACAGTCAACAGATCCAGCTTACAATCAAATGAGATGCACCCCCATATCATAACGGAACCTCCACCAAATGGAACTTCTTCCATGATGTTACATTGGTCGTACGCCATGCGTCTGGACCTCCATGCACGAGTTCGACCATCTGTGGCATGAAGCAGGAACCGACTTTCATTGGACCAGTGTACCCATCTCCAGGATCTCATGTTCCAGTGTCTTCTTTCGTTGCACCACCTCAGACGCTCCTCTTTGTGGTGTGCAGTGAGGAGAGGACGTCTGACAGGTCTCCTAGCTTTCATGCCAGCAGCATACAGTCTCCTTTTGATGGTAGACATTGACACTCTATTGCGCGTTTCCCATTGCTGGCTTAGCACTCTGCTGTTGGTGAATGGAGATCTCCTAACAAGGTGTACTAGGGCTCGATCATCACGGGCAGTAGTCTTCTTCGGTCTTCCAGATCTAGGCCTGTCCTTCACCTCGTTAGTTTGCCCATGTTTTGCAATCAAACGACTGATTACAGTATGGTTAATGTTCAGCTGTCTGCCAATCTCTCTGCATGACATACCAGTGGTATGCATGCCTATGATTTGCCATTTCACACGATCACTTAACCTTCGTCTTGCCATAGCGGTTCACAATCAAGAGCTAATTCTCTCTGTACAAATAAACCACGGTCATGAACACAAAATTCCTAATCTTGTCGCCTAAATCTGTATGTAATGTTCTACACCTCAAACTGGACTTTTAGATAACTGAACACGTGTGCTGTTTCCCACCACGCACGGACATCAAGCGGCGTGAAGTCATGCATGCATGTGCATTTCGTACTTGGAATTATGTCAGCTAACGCGGGGACAAAAAGTATGGCAGCCTAGTTGTACCATCATGTTTCTACGTTCTATTGTTTTTGCTGGTGCTTAACTTTTGCACAGGTGTATATATATATATATATATATATATATATATGCATCCTAGAGAGGTGGACATTTATACAAACTAGATCAGTCCATCCATGCATCTGTCTGTTCTTTTGTCATGAATGCATCTTAGGTTATCCATTCACCAATTCGTCCATGCTTCCATATGTTCATTTCTCTGTGACTGAGCCACAGTTCCAAACCTTTCCCTGAAGCATATGCCTTCGGGGTTATCCATTCAGTTTCTCTGCCTTCGGGGAGCATACATCAATTTATTTATTTACCTTGTTCAAATTATTCCGATTTATTTCTGTTTTTTTACTGGTGGTTATACAGGTAGTGTGATTATTATATAAAGCTATTATTCAACAGCATTTGTTAGTTCCCTGGTCCTTTCCTTTAAGAATATTATACCAAAATATGTATTGCTGAATTTTTGGGTGGCCATCTTGCACGCATTTTCTGAAGTGGTCCTGGAAGTCATTTAAAAGATGAGTTCTATACTTCTGGCCAGAATTTGCACCTTTATAACATAAGTTTCAGTTTCTTGCCAGAATTCTTGTATTACCAGCAATTATTAACCCTCTGACTGCTGAGTTTTTATATCTTTCGACTTGCTAAATAGTTTGTAAATAATTTGACTGAAAGATTTTTGTGGATAAGCCAACAACACCTTTCAACCAAATTTTTTTCAAAATATTCAGCAAGTCAAGAGCTTTTGCTTATTGAAATTATTGTCTGGTGGCTTGCAGCAGCAAGACAGTTAATAAAGCTTTGCATGTAGCATGCGGGCTTCTACTGGAAATGCCAATAAAGCTCTATATTTAGGACACAGGCTTCTACTGGAAATGCCACTGTTCCAGGTATGTGATACAGGCGCCGTGGGACTTTCTCACTCACTCACTCACTCACTGTGATGGATGGATGCGTGGGCAGTCAATGATCTCCATGGCTCTCTGTTTTCTGTTGTGTGCATCAGGGTTGAGAGGTTGTGACCAGTCCACTCATTTATGTTATCAGTCTCTGCATTGCGGATTGCAGAGTCTGCCTCTGCATCAGCTGTCATCGGCAGTGCCCTGGAGAATCGTCTTAGACTGGGAGTCCCTGGGCCTTTACTATTATTATTTTTATTATTATTATTATTATAATTATTATTATTATCATTATCGGTATTATTATTATTATTATTATTATTATTATTATTATTATTATTATTATTATTATTATTATTATTATCACAGATAGTATTATGTGCTATGTGTATGATAGTGACAAATCTCAATGCTGTAGCCACACCAAAATGGGAGTGGATATCCTATTATTCATAGTGGCATTAACACCTGTTCCCGGTGAATGACAGGTGATATTTAAGGTCAGTATATGGCTTAATGAATCACCATGGTTGGCCGTAATAGGCAAGTTGGTATTGATAAAAATCAGTCAAGCGATTCACAGTAGCATGATCCGTTTATAAAAATGCAAGAATCGATATATTAAAAATTAACCCTTCTATCTATTGCCTTGTGTTAGTTATCTGTCTTCCATGGCACGACTGGGGTAACAGTGGACTACTATCTCTGTAGTGGAAGATGCCTACACAAGGATTAGATACAGGGCATTGTGTGTAAATACTACACAAGGATTAGATACGGGGCATAAGCTTATGATCATGTTGATAGTCACTTACAGGACTGGCGGTATGATCAGCGAACGAAAAGAAGAAGAAGAAGATACGGGGCATTGTGATACAGACACTACACAAGGATTAGATATGGGGCATTGTGATACAAACACTACACAAGGATTGGATACAGGGCATTGTGATACAAACACTACACAAGGATTAGATACAGGGCATTGTGATACAAACACTACACAAGGATTAGATACAGGGCATTGTGATACAAACACTACACAAGGATTAGATACAGGGCATTGAGATACAGACACTACACACGGATTAGATACAGGGCATTGTGATACAGTCACTACACAAGGATTAGATACATGGCATTGTGATACAAACACTACACAAGGATTAGATACAGGGTATTGTGATACAAACACTACACAAGGATTAGATACAGGGCATTGTGATACAAACACTACACAACGATTAGATACAGGGCATTGTGATACAAACGCTAGACAAGGATTAGATACAGGGCATTGTGATACAGACACTACACAAGGATTACATACATGGCATTTTGATACAAACACTACACAATGATTAGATACAGGGTATTGTGATACAAACACTACACATGGATTAGATACAGGGCATTGTGATACAAGCACTACACAAGGATTAGATACAGGGCATTGTGATACAGACACTACACAATGATTAGATACAGGGCATTGTGATACAGACACTACACACTGATTAGATACAGAGCATGGTGATACAGACACTACACAATGATTAGATACGGGGCATTGTGATAGAGACACTACACACGGATTAGATACAGGGCATTGTGATACAAACACTACACAAGGATTAGATACATGGCATTGTGATACAGACACTACACAATGATTAGATACAGGGTATTGTAATACAGACACTACACACGGATTAGATACAGGGCATTGTGATACAAACACTACACAAGGATTAGATACAGGGCATTGTGATACATACGCTACACAAGGATTAGATACAGGGCATTGTGATACATACGCTACACAAGGATTAGATACAGGGCATTGTGATACAAACACTACACAATGATTAGATACAGGGTATTGTGATACAAACACTACACATGGATTAGATACAGGGCATTGTGATACAAACACAACACAAGGATTAGATACGTGGCATTGTGATACAAGCACTACACAAGGATTAGATACAGGGCATTGTGATACAAACACTACACACGGATTAGATACAGGACATTGTGATACAAACACTACACAAGGATTAGATACAGAGCATTGTGATACAAACACTACACAAGGATTAGATACAGGGCATTGTGATACAAACACTACACAAGGATTAGATACAGGGCATTGCGATACAAACACTACACAAGGATTAGATACAGGGCATTGTGATAGACACTACAGAAGGATTAGATACAGGGCATTGTGATACAGACACTACACAATGATTAGATACAGGGCATTGTGATACAAACACTACACAATGATTAGATACAGGGTATTGTGATACAAACACTACACACGGATTAGATACAGGGCATTGTGATACAAACACTACACAAGGATTAGATACAGGGCATTGTGATACAAACACCACAATGATTAGATACATGGCATTGTGATACAAACACTACGCAAGGATTAGATACAGGGCATTGTGATACAGACACTACACAAGGATTAGATACAGGGCATTGTGATACAGACACTACACATGGATTAGATACAGGGCATTGTGATACAGACACTACACAAGATTAGATACAGGGCATTTTGATACAAACACTACACAAGGATTAGATACAGGACATTGTGATACAAACACCACACAACGATTAGAAACAGGGCATTGTGATACAAACACAACACAAGGATTAGATACAGGGAATTGTGATATACACACACACACGCACGCACGCACGCACGCACGCACGCACACACACACACACCGACACACATACACACGCACGCACGCACGCACGCACTACACAAGGATTAGATACGGGGCATTGTGATACAAACACTACACAAGGATTATATACAGGGAATTGTGATATACACACACACACGCACGCACGCACGCACGCACGCACGCACGCACGCACGCACGCACGCACGCACGCACGCACGCACACACACACGCACACACACCGACACACACATACACACACACGCACGCACGCGCGCGCGCGCGCGCGCACGCACGCACTACACAAGGATTAGATACGGGGCATTGTGATACAAACACTACACAAGGATTAGATACAGGGCATTGTGATATACACACACACACACACACGCACGCACGCACGCACGCACGCACGCACGCACGCACGCACGCACGCACGCACGCACACACACTACACAAGGATTAGATACGGGGCATTGTGATACAAA
>CM067371.1:111788926-111926426 GCA_034401795.1 Chaetoderma sp. LZ-2023a | reverse complement strand
AAGGATTAGATACAGGGCATTGTGATACAAACACTACACAAGGATTAGATACAGGGCATTGTGATACAGACACTACACAATGATTAGATACAGGGCATTGTGATACAGACACTACACAATGATTAGATACAGGACATTGTGATAGAGACACTACACACGGATTAGATACAGGGCATTGTGATACAAACACTACACAAGGATTAGATACATGGCATTGTGATACAGACACTACACAATGATTAGATACAGGGCATTGTGATACAAACACTACACAAGGATTAGATACAGGGCATTGTGATACAAACACTACACAAGGATTAGATACAGGGCATTGTGATACAAACACTACACAAGGATTAGATACAGGGCATTGTGATACAGACACTACACAAGGATTAGATACAGGGCATTGTGATACAAACACTACACAAGGATTAGATACAGGGCATTGTGATACAAACACTACACAAGGATTAGATACAGGGCATTGTGATACAAACACTACACAAGGATTAGATACAGGGCATTGTGATACAAACACTACACAAGGATTAGATACAGGGCATTGTGATACAAACACTACACAAGGATTAGATACAGGGCATTGTGATACAAACACTACACAAGGATTAGATACAGGGCATTGTGATACAAACACTACACAAGGATTAGATACAGGGCATTGTGATACAAACACTACACAAGGATTAGATACAGGGCATTGTGATACAAACACTACACAAGGATTAGATACAGGGCATTGTGATACAGACACTACACAAGGATTAGATACAGGGCATTGTGATACAAACACTACACAACGATTAGATACAGGGCATTGTGATACAAACGCTAGACAAGGATTAGATACAGGGCATTGTGATACAGACACTACACAAGGATTACATACATGGCATTTTGATACAAACACTACACAATGATTAGATACAGGGTATTGTGATACAAACACTACACATGGATTAGATACATGGCATTGTGATACAAGCACTACACAAGGATTAGATACAGGGCATTGTGATACAGACACTACACAATGATTAGATACAGGGCATTGTGATACAGACACTACACAATGATTAGATACAGAGCATGGTGATACAGACACTACACAATGATTAGATACGGGGCATTGTGATAGAGACACTACACAAGGATTAGATACAGGGCATTGTGATACAAACACTACACAAGGATTAGATACAGGGCATTGTGATACAGACACTACACAAGGATTAGATACAGGGCATTGTGAATACAGACACTACACAACGGATTAGATACAGGGCATTGTGATACAAACACTACACAAGGATTAGATACAGGGCATTGTGATACAAACACTACACAAGGATTAGATACAGGGCATTGTGATACAAACACTACACAAGGATTAGATACAGGGCATTGTGATACAAACACTACACAAGGATTAGATACAGGGCATTGTGATACAAACACTACACAAGGATTAGATACAGGGCATTGTGATACAAACACTACACAAGGATTAGATACAGGGCATTGTGATACAAACACTACACAAGGATTAGATACAGGGCATTGTGATACAGACACTACACAAGGATTAGATACAGGGCATTGTGATACAAACACTACACAAGGATTAGATACAGGGCATTGTGATACAAACACTACACAAGGATTAGATACAGGGCATTGTGATACAGACACTACACAAGGATTAGATACAACAGGGCATTGTGATACAAACACTACACAAGGATTAGATACAGGGCATTGTGATACAAACACTACACAAGGATTAGATACAGGGCATTGTGATACAAACACTACACAAGGATTAGATACAGGGCATTGTGATACAAACACTACACAAGGATTAGATACAGGGCATTGTGATACAAACACTACACAAGGATTAGATACAGGGCATTGTGATACAAACACTACACAAGGATTAGATACAGGGCATTGTGATACAAACACTACACAAGGATTAGATACAGGGCATTGTGATACAAACACTACACAAGGATTAGATACAGGGCATTGTGATACAAACACTACACAAGGATTAGATACAGGGCATTGTGATACAAACACTACACAAGGATTAGATACAGGGCATTGTGATACAAACACTACACAAGGATTAGATACAGGGCATTGTGATACAAACACCACAAGGATTAGATACAGGGCATTGTGATACAAACACTACACAAGGATTAGATACAGGGCATTGTGATACAAACACTACACAAGGATTAGATACAGGGCATTGTGATACAAACACTACACAAGGATTAGATACAGGGCATTGTGATACAAACACTACACAAGGATTAGATACAGGGCATTGTGATACAAACACTACACAAGGATTAGATACAGGGCATTGTGATACAAACACTACACAAGGATTAGATACAGGGCATTGTGATACAAACACCACACACAGATTAGATACAGGGCATTGTGATACAAACACTACACAAGGATTAGATACAGGGCATGTGATACAAACACTACACAAGGATTAGATACAGGGCATTGTGATACAAACACTACACAAGGATTAGATACAGGGCATTGTGATACAAACACTACACAAGGATTAGATACAGGGCATTGTGATACAAACACTACACAAGGATTAGATACAGGGCATTGTGATACAAACACTACACAAGGATTAGATACAGGGCATTGTGATACAAACACTACACAAGGATTAGATACAGGGCATTGTGATACAAACACTACACAAGGATTAGATACAGGGCATTGTGATGCAAACACTACACAAGGATTAGATACAGGGCATTGTGATACAAACACTACACAAGGATTAGATACAGGGCATTGTGATACAAACACTACACAAGGATTAGATACAGGGCATTGTGATACAAACACTACACAAGGATTAGATACAGGGCATTGTGATACAAACACTACACAAGGATTAGATACAGGGCATTGTGATACAAACACTACACAAGCATTAGATACAGGGCATTGTGATACCAACACCACACAAGTATTAGATACAGGGCATTGTGATACAAACACTACACAAGGATTAGATACAGGACATTGTGATACAAACACTACACAAGGATTAGATACAGGGCGTTGTGATACAAACACTACACAAGGATTAGATACAGGGCATTGTGATACAAACACTACACAAGGATTGGATACAGGGCATTGTGATACAGACACTACACAAGGATTAGATACAGGGCATTGTGATGCAAACACTACACAAGGATTAGATACAGGGAATTGTGATACAACCACTACACAAGGATTAGATACAGGACATTGTGATACAAACTTCACACATGTGTAATGCTTTAACCCTTTCAATCAACATATAGTTCCCAATGCTCATACCTCCAATTATAATATGTCTAATTTCTCCATCATATCAACGCAATTTGCAAATAAAATTTATCAGATCATGCCATGGTGTGTCAATAATTAATATTGGTTCAATCCTGACGTCCGAATATGGTGATTTATGATAATAAATGGGCCAGGGTAATATTAGAAAACATTCGAGAAAGTACATTGGAAAACTACTTTTGCTTTTACATTGTATTTCTCGACACAGAATTATTTAATATAGTTTTTTAAACAGAAACACATGCATTTAGCACATATATTACTGAAATTATTCAGAGGCTATTAAGAAACACAAAAATGAATGAGCCAAATGAAAACGTGACCCTCCCATTTCCGCATACTTTATCTGAGGGAAATTGCGTTATCTGTCGCAACCCTTTGGATGGAGATAGCAAAAAGTGTATAAAAAAGGACTTGAGACTCTTTTGAGCATAATTCATCTTCGAGGTGATGATGAATTACATAACTACCTTTTGGAAAGGTCTCTAACCTCCCCAATTGGAAATGTTTATGTACATAAAATAAAAAGGTGTAGGGCTGAATATACGGACCTGCGAAGAACTAGATCCGATGATGATAATGGCAGTGGATCAACATCCAAAAGATTACATTTAAGTGTTGAGCCTTTTGACTGGGCAGCTGATTGTTTCCAATGTGGTCGTACCAGAAATTTTTGGAAGGCTACCATGCAGTGCGCCAAAGTGAAAAAGACTGATCTATGCATAGAGCAAATCTAATGCGATCCATGAAAGCTCGATGAGGTTTGACACATGGTCGTGGCATAACAGATAGTGTTAGACACCAATGGGTCTATAGCATGCATCATTGTGCAGCTATTCATGATGCGATGACAAGTCTAACAAACTGCCACCATGCTACAAGTGAACAGCACGCATAACTAGGAAAATCTAGGTGCAGGCGAGATTCCACAGACATGGAGAAGATACAGGTTAGGTTTGAACACCACAACCCTTTCAATGATGAAGTTTCTGCATTAAGATCACTGACAACTGGACTAGCAGCAGCCGATGAGGATGGAATCACCTGTGACCAAGCTGAACAAATTGGTACGGAGATTCAACAATCACTTGATGGTGTGGCATGTAATAGTGCACATATTAAGCGATCAGAGCAAGTTCTGACATTGGAATATCTTCTGCCAGGCATCAAAGTGGGTAAGAAATCAATTCAAATTGAGCCCAGTGTTTTATTCATGCGTTGTACGGCATTTGCTAACCGGGCGTCTGAGGACCTTAAATCTTGCTTCAAGTATGAACTGTCAGCGGTACCTACATCACTGTTCAGAGATTATTTCATGCGAAAACCAGATAAGGCAGAATTATCTAGAGAGATTAAAAACGATCTTACCAACCTAAGTAACCATGCTAATACTATTACCAAAGACGGTATGCCTGTTATAGATGGCGGATGGCTCCTGCATCGTATTAGATGGCAAAAGAATGGCACATATCGAGAAGTGGTAGAACAGTATGAAACATATCTTAGAAATAAGTTTGGGATGTGTTGTGTTGTTTTTGATGGGTACGAAGGGCCATCTACCAATGATCACGAGCATTTGAGGCGGTCTGGAACACGATCTGCAGATATCACTCTCAATGAAAGCTCCAAATGTCACAAGAATCAGCAGGCATTTCTCTCAAACGTGAGAAATAAGACACAGTTCTTAGAACGCCTTGCTTGCCTGCTACAATCTAAAGGAGACATAATTAAGTGCAGTGATGGGGATGCAGACACTTTGATTGTATCAACTGCTCTAAACTTTTCAGAGAATGGCCAGCCAGTAATCCTTGTTGCTGAAGATACGGATATCTTCATTATGTTGATTCATCACTGGGAAACACAAATGGCTGACATATTCTTGATGAAAGAGAAAAAGGGTTGTGCGTCTAATAAAAGTGTTGAATTGTACAGCATTCGAGAAACACACCAGGTAATGGATCCGGTTTTACGTAATAAGTGGTTGTGATACGACTTCATCTACATTTGGACAAGGAAAAACGCATCTAATGAAGACATTAGTTAAATGTAATAGGTTGCTGCATCTATCCCGTGCACTGATTGACGAGACAACCACTGATGATGTTGGTACTGTAGGCGTGTCTATCTTCTGCAGACTTTACGGTGTTAAAGACCATGACACACTAACCTCCTTAAGACATACACGGTACCAAGCAATGGTTGCACGCTGTAATAAAATTGAGTCTGAAAGATACCAAATGAGAGAGTAGCGTATTATCACAGCCTTCGAGTCCACATGCAAATGAAGCAATGGGCTGAACTAAAAAACAACTGTCTCAATCCTTGCAAGTGGGGCTGGAAGCTGGAAAAAGATGGTATGCGACCGGTGATGACTGATTTAGGTGCTGCACCAGAAACTGTCTTAAAATTCATTCGTGGCAAATGTAAAGTCAGTAATAAAAAACCAATGTGCAACAAATGAATGCTCGTGCCACAAATCTGGGTTAAAATGCGTCGCAGCATGTGGAGGTTGTCATGGCGAGACCTGCTACAACAGGCCACACACTGACAGCAATGAAGCTGAAGATGACGATGTTGAAGAATGGGTTACAAATTAAAGCATAGAGATAATAGACAGCTCTTTAATGATTGGTACGAGATATACATTTTAGTTTAGTATGTTATATTCATTTGGGTTCATTTATTAAATTGCCTCGAGCATGTCTTGTATTATGGGAAATTCTGATTTACTCAACGTACCAGCAGCCATATTGGATTTTGCTATGTCGAGTACTTGGTTGAAGTATTTTATATCCAACATCCAGAGCAAATTCCAGCAATGTAACCATAAAATATCCTGAGAAATCTTAATGTGGTTTTGTCTAGTGTGTGATTACAATATGTGAAAGGGCAAAAATTTGGGGGGAAATTCAATTTGGCATAAAAGGATTTTTCCAAAGCTTATCAGCTGCGACTTTTTGTTTGTAATACTATGGTCATATGTGAACAAAAATTCGAAGGATTCAATAACATTGGAATTTCCCCCCGAGGTTTTACCAAATCCGCTAGCCTAAATGTGCCCTTCTCTTAATACAATAGGGTTGAGAATGCTCCATTCTCTTAGTACAATAGATTTGAGAATGCTCCCTTCTCTTAATACAATAGATTTGAGACAGTACCCGTCTCTTAATACAATAGATTTGAGAAGACTCCCTTCTCTTAATACCATAGGTTTGAGAATGCTCCCTTCTCTTATTACAATAGATTTGAGAATGTGCCCTTCTCTTAATACAATAGATTTGAGAGTACTCCCTTCTCGTAATACACTAGATTTGCGAATGTGCCCTTCTCTTGGTACAATGGATTTGAGAATGCTCCCTTCTCTTAATACAATAGATTTGTGAATGCTCCCTACTCTTAATACCATAGGTTTGAGAAGATTCCATTCTCTTAATACAATAGATTTGAGAATACTCCCTTCTCTTAATACAATAGGGTTGAGAATGCTCCCTTCTCTTAATACCATATGTTTGAGAATTCTCTATTCTCTTAATACCATAGGTTTGAGAATGTGTCCTTCTCTTAATACAATAGATTTCAGAATGCTCCCTTCTCTGAATACCATAGGTTTGAGAATTCTCTATTCTCTTAATACAATAGATTTGAGAATGTCCCTTCTCTTAATACAATGGATTTGAGAATGTTGCATTCTCTTAATACAATAGATTAGAGAATACCACCTTCTCTTAGTACAATAGATTTGAGAATGCTCGTCTCTTAATACAATAGATTTGAGAATGCTCCCTTCTCTTAATGCAATAGATTTGAGAATGTTCCCTTCTCTTAATGCAATAGATTTGAGAATGCTCCATTCTTTTAATACAATAGATTTGAGAATGCGCCCTTCTCTTAATACAATGGATTTGAGAATGTTGCATTCTCTTAATACAATAGATTATAGAATGCTACCTTCTCTTAGTACAATAGATTTGAGAACGCTCGTCTCTTAATACAATAGATTTGAGAATGCTCCCTTCTCTTAATGCAATAGATTTGATAATGCTCCCTTCTCTTAATGCAATAGATTTGAGAATGCTCCATTCTTTTAATACAATAGATTTGAGAATGTGCCATTCTATTAGTACAATAGATTTGAGAATGTACCCGTCCCTTAGTACAATAGACCTGAGAAGGCTCCATTATCTTGATACAATAGATTTGAGAATACACCCTTCTCTTAATACAATAGATTTAAGAATGCTCCTTTCATTTAATACAATACATTTGAGAATGCTCCCTTCTCTTAATACAATAGATTTGAAAATGCGCCATTCTTTTAATACTATAGATTTGAGAATGCTCTCTTCTCTTAACACCATACGTTTGAGGAGTATCCGTTCTCTTAATACAATAGATTTGAGAATGTGCCCGTCTCTTAATACCATAGGTTTGAGAATGCTCCATTCTCTTAATACAATGGATTTAAGAATGCTCCCTTCTCTTAATACAATAGATTTGGGAATGCTCCCTTCTCTTAGTACAATAGATTTGAGAATGCTCTCTTCTCTTAATACAATAGGTTTGAGAATCCTCCATTCTTTTAATACAATAGATTTGAGAATGTGCCCTTCTCTTAATACAATAGATTTGAGAAGGTACCCTTCTCTTAATACCATAGATTTGAGAATGTGCCCTTCTCTTAATACCATAGACTTGAGAATGTGCCCTTCTCTTAATACAGTAGATTTGAGAATACTCCCTTCTCTTAATACAATAGGGTTGAGAATGCTCCCTTCTCTTAATACCATAGGTTTGAGAATTCTCTATTCTCTTAATACCATAGGTTTGAGAATGTGTCCTTCTCTTAATACAATAGATTTGAGAATGCTCCCTTCTCTGAATACCATAGGTTTGAGAATTCTCTATTCTCTTAATACAATAGATTTGAGAATGTCCCTTCTCTTAATACAATGGATTTGAGAATGTTGCATTCTCTTAATACAATAGATTAGAGAATACCACCTTCTCTTAGTACAATAGATTTGAGAATGCTCGTCTCTTAGTACAATAGATTTGAGAATGCTCCCTTCTCTTAATGCAATAGATTTGAGAATGTTCCCTTCTCTTAATGCAATAGATTTGAGAATGCTCCATTCTTTTAATACAATAGATTTGAGAATGCGGCCTTCTCTTAATACAATGGATTTGAGAATGTTGCATTCTCTTGATACAATAGATTAGAGAATGCTACCTTCTCTTAGTACAATAGATTTGAGAACGCTCGTCTCTTAATACAATAGATTTGAGAATGCTCCCTTCTCTTAATGCAATAGATTTGATAATGCTCCCTTCTCTTAATGCAATAGATTTGAGAATGCTCCATTCTTTTAATACAATAGATTTGAGAATGTGCCATTCTATTAGTACAATAGATTTGAGAATGTACCCGTCCCTTAGTACAATAGACCTGAGAAGGCTCCATTATCTTGATACAATAGATTTGAGAATACACCCTTCTCTTAATACAATAGATTTAAGAATGCTCCTTTCATTTAATACAATACATTTGAGAATGCTCCCTTCTCTTAATACAATAGATTTGAAAATGCGCCATTCTTTTAATACTATAGATTTGAGAATGCTCTCTTCTCTTAACACCATACGTTTGAGGAGTATCCGTTCTCTTAATACAATAGATTTGAGAATGTGCCCGTCTCTTAATACCATAGGTTTGAGAATGCTCCATTCTCTTAATACAATGGATTTAAGAATGCTCCCTTCTCTTGATACAATAGATTTGGGAATGCTCCCTTCTCTTAGTACAATAGATTTGAGAATGCTCTCTTCTCTTAATACAATAGGTTTGAGAATCCTCCATTCTTTTAATACAATAGATTTGAGAATGTGCCCTTCTCTTAATACAATAGATTTGAGAAGGTACCCTTCTCTTAATACCATAGATTTGAGAATGTGCCCTTCTCTTAATACCATAGACTTGAGAATGTGCCCTTCTCTTAATACAGTAGATTTGAGAATACTCCCTTCTCTTAATACAATAGGGTTGAGAATGCTCCCTTCTCTTAATACCATAGGTTTGAGAATTCTCTATTCTCTTAATACCATAGGTTTGAGAATGTGTCCTTCTCTTAATACAATAGATTTGAGAATGCTCCCTTCTCTGAATACCATAGGTTTGAGAATTCTCTATTCTCTTAATACAATAGATTTGAGAATGTCCCTTCTCTTAATACAATGGATTTGAGAATGTTGCATTCTCTTAATACAATAGATTAGAGAATACCACCTTCTCTTAGTACAATAGATTTGAGAATGCTCGTCTCTTAGTACAATAGATTTGAGAATGCTCCCTTCTCTTAATGCAATAGATTTGAGAATGTTCCCTTCTCTTAATGCAATAGATTTGAGAATGCTCCATTCTTTTAATACAATAGATTTGAGAATGCGGCCTTCTCTTAATACAATGGATTTGAGAATGTTGCATTCTCTTGATACAATAGATTAGAGAATGCTACCTTCTCTTAGTACAATAGATTTGAGAACGCTCGTCTCTTAATACAATAGATTTGAGAATGCTCCCTTCTCTTAATGCAATAGATTTGATAATGCTCCCTTCTCTTAATGCAATAGATTTGAGAATGCTCCATTCTTTTAATACAATAGATTTGAGAATGTGCCATTCTATTAGTACAATAGATTTGAGAATGTACCCGTCCCTTAGTACAATAGACCTGAGAAGGCTCCATTATCTTGATACAATAGATTTGAGAATACACCCTTCTCTTAATACAATAGATTTAAGAATGCTCCTTTCATTTAATACAATACATTTGAGAATGCTCCCTTCTCTTAATACAATAGATTTGAAAATGCGCCATTCTTTTAATACTATAGATTTGAGAATGCTCTCTTCTCTTAACACCATACGTTTGAGGAGTATCCGTTCTCTTAATACAATAGATTTGAGAATGTGCCCGTCTCTTAATACCATAGGTTTGAGAATGCTCCATTCTCTTAATACAATGGATTTAAGAATGCTCCCTTCTCTTGATACAATAGATTTGGGAATGCTCCCTTCTCTTAGTACAATAGATTTGAGAATGCTCTCTTCTCTTAATACAATAGGTTTGAGAATCCTCCATTCTTTTAATACAATAGATTTGAGAATGTGCCCTTCTCTTAATACAATAGATTTGAGAAGGTACCCTTCTCTTAATACCATAGATTTGAGAATGTGCCCTTCTCTTAATACCATAGACTTGAGAATGTGCCCTTCTCTTAATACAGTAGATTTGAGAATACTCCCTTCTCTTAATACAATAGGGTTGAGAATGCTCCCTTCTCTTAATACCATAGGTTTGAGAATTCTCTATTCTCTTAATACCATAGGTTTGAGAATGTGTCCTTCTCTTAATACAATAGATTTCAGAATGCTCCCTTCTCTGAATACCATAGGTTTGAGAATTCTCTATTCTCTTAATACAATAGATTTGAGAATGTCCCTTCTCTTAATACAATGGATTTGAGAATTTTGCATTCTCTTAATACAATAGATTAGAGAATACCACCTTCTCTTAGTACAATAGATTTGAGAATGCTCGTCTCTTAGTACAATAGATTTGAGAATGCTCCCTTCTCTTAATGCAATAGATTTGAGAATGTTCCCTTCTCTTAATGCAATAGATTTGAGAATGCTCCATTCTTTTAATACAATAGATTTGAGAATGCGCCCTTCTCTTAATACAATGGATTTGAGAATGTTGCATTCTCTTAATACAATAAATTAGAGAATGCTACCTTCTCTTAGTACAATAGATTTGAGAACGCTCGTCTCTTAATACAATAGATTTGAGAATGCTCCCTTCTCTTAATGCAATAGATTTGATAATGCTCCCTTCTCTTAATGCAATAGATTTGAGAATGCTCCATTCTTTTAATACAATAGATTTGAGAATGTACCATTCTATTAGTACAATAGATTTGAGAATGTACCCGTCCCTTAGTACAATAGACCTGAGAAGGCTCCATTATCTTGATACAATAGATTTGAGAATACACCCTTCTCTTAATACAATAGATTTAAGAATACTCCTTTCATTTAATACAATACATTTGAGAATGCTCTCTTCTCTTAATATAATAGATTTGAAAATGCGCCATTCTTTTAATACTATAGATTTGAGAATGCTCTCTTCTCTTAATACCATACGTGTGAGGAGTATCCGTTCTCAAAATACAATAGATTTGAGAATGTTCCCGTCTCTTAATACCATAGGTTAGAGAATGCTCCATTCTCTTAATACAATGGATTTAAGAATGCTTCCTTCTCTTAATACAATAGATTTGGGAATGCTCCCTTCTCTTAGTACAATAGATTTGAGAATGCTCTCTTCTCTTAATACAATAGGTTTGAGAATTCTCCATTCTTTTAATACAATAGATTTGAGAATGTGCCCTTCTCTTAATACAATAGATTTGAGAAGGTACCCTTCTCTTAATACCATAGATTTGAGAATGTGCCCTTCTCTTAATACAGTAGATTTGAGAATGTGCCCTTCTCTTAATACAATAGATTTGAGAAGGTACCCTTCTCTTAATACCATAGATTTGAGAATGTGCCCTTCTCTTAATACAGTAGATTTGAGAATGCCCCCTTGCCTCATTACAGTAGATTTGAGGATGTGCCCTTCTCTTAATACAATAGATTTGATAATGCTCCATTCTCTTAATACAATAGATTTGAGAATGCTCCCGTCTCTTAATACAATAGATTTGTGAATGCTCCCTTCTCTTAATACAATAGATTTGTGAATGCTCCCTTCTCTTAATACCATAGGTTTTAGAATTCCCGTTCTCTTAATACAATATATTTGAGAATGCTTCCTTCTCTTAGTACAATAGATTTGAGAATGCTCATTTCTCTTAATACAATATATTTGAGAATGCTCCCTTCTTTTAGTACAATAGATTTGAGAATGCTCCCTTCTCTTAATACAATAGATTTGAGAATGCTCCCTTCTTTTAATACAATAGATTTGAGAATGCTCCGTTCTCTTAATACAATAGATTTGTTAATGCTCCCTTCCCTTAATGCAATAGATTTGAGAATGTGCCCTTCTCTTAATACAATAGATTTGAGAATGTGCCCTTCTCTTAATACAATAGATTTGAGAATGTGCCCTTCTTTTAATACAATAGATTTGAGAATGTGCCCTTCTCTTAATACAGTAGATTTGTGAATGCTCATTTCTCTTAATACAATAGATTTGAGAATGGTCCCTTCTCTTAATACAATAGGTTTAAGAATCCTCCATTGTCTTAATACACTAGATTTGAGAATGTGCCCTTCATTTGATACAATAGATTTGAGAATGCTTCCTTCTTTTTATACAATAGATTTGAGAATGCGCAATTCTTTTAGACAATAGATTTGAGAATGCTCCCTTCTCTTAATACAATAGATTTGAGAATACTCCCTTCTCTTGATACCATAGGTTTGAGAATTCTCCTTTCTCTTAATACAATAGATTTGAGAATGTACCCTTCTCTTAATACAATATATTCGAGAATGCTCCCTTTTCTTAATACCATAGATTTGAGAATGCTCCCTTCGCTAATTGCAATAGAGTTGAGAATGCTCCCTTCTCTTAATACCATAGGGTTGAAAATTCTCCGTTCTCTTTATACATTAGATTTGAGAATGTGCCCTTCTCTTAATACCATATATTTGAGAATGCTCCCTTCTCCTAGTACAATAGATTTGAGAAGGCTCCCTTCTCTTGATACAATGGATTTGAGACTGCTCCCTTCTCTTAATACCCTAGGTTTGAGAATACTCCCTTCTCTTAAGACAATAGATTTGAGAATGCTCCCTTCTCTTAATACAACAGGTTTGAGAATCCTCCATTCTCTTAATACAATAGATTTGAGAATGTGCTCCTCTCTTAATACAATAGATTTGAGAATGTGCCCTTCTCTTAATACAATAGATTTGAAAATGTTCCCTTCTCTTGATACAATAGATTTGAGAATGCTCCCTTCTCTTAATACCATAGGTTTGAGAATGCTACGTTCTCTTAGTATAATAGATTTGAGAATGCACACTTCTCTTAATACAATAGATCTGAGAATGCTACGTTCTCTTGATACAATAGAGTTGAGAATGCTCCCTTCTCTTAATACAATAGATTTGTGAATGCTCCCTTCTCTTAATACAATGGATTTCTGAATGCTCCCTTCTCTTACTACCATAGGTTTGAGAATTCTCCGTTCTCTTTATACATTAGATTTGAGAATGTGCCCTTCTCTTAATACCATAGATTTGAGAATGCTCCCTTCTCCTAGTACAATAGATTTGAGAAGGCTCCCTTCTCTTAATACAATGGATTTGAGACTGCTCCCTTCTCTTAATACCCTAGGTTTGAGAATACTCCCTTCTCTTCAGACAATAGATTTGAGAATGCTCCCTTCTCTTAATACAACAGGTTTGAGAATCCTACATTCTCTTAATACAATAGATTTGAGAATGTGCTCTTCTCTTAATACAATAGATTTGAGAATGTGCCCTTCTCTTAATACAATAGATTTGAGAATGCTCCCTTCTTTTAATACAATAGATTTGAGAATGCTGCCTTCTCTTATTACAATAGATTTGTGAATGCTCCCTTCTCTTAATACAATAGATTTCTGAATGCTCCCTACTCTTAATACCATAGGTTTGAGAATTCTCCGTTCTCTTTATATATTAGATTTGAGAATGTGCCCTTCTCTTAATACCATAGATTTGAGAATGCTCCCTTCTCCTAGTACAATAGATTTGAGAAGGCTCCCTTCTCTTAATACAATGGACTTGAGACTGCTCCCTTCTCTTAATACCCTAGGTTTGAGAATACTCCCTTCTCTTCAGACAATAGATTTGAGAATGCTCCCTTCTCTTAATACAACAGGTTTGAGAATCCTCCATTCTCTTAATACAATAGATTTGAGAATGTGCTCTTCTCTTAATACAATAGATTTGAGAATGTGCCCTTCTCTTAATACAATAGATTTGAGAATGCTCCCTTCTTTTAATACAATAGATTTGAGAATGCTGCCTTCTCTTATTACAATAGATTTGTGAATGCTCCCTTCTCTTAATACAATAGATTTATGAATGCTCCCTTCTCTTAATACCATAGGTTTGAGAATCCTCCATTCTCTTAATACAATAGATTTGAGAATGTGCCCTTCTTTTAATACAATAGATTTGAGAATGCTCCCTTCTCTTAATACCATAGATTTGAGAATGCTCCCTTCTCTTATTACAATAGATTTGAGAATGTGCCCTTCCCTTAATGCAATAGACTTGAGAATGTGCCCTTCTCTTAATACAATAGAGTTGAGAATGCTCCCTTCTCTTAATACAATAGATTTGTGAATGCTCCCTTCTCTTAATACAATAGATGTGTGAATGCTCCCTTCTCTTAATACCATAGGTTTGAGAATTCTCCGTTCTCTTTATACATTAGATTTGAGAATGTGCCCTTCTCTTAATACCATGGATTTGAGAATGCTCCCTTCTCCTAGTACAATAGATTTGAGAAGGCTCCCTTCTCTTAATACAATGGATTTGAGACTGCTCCCTTCTCTTAATACCCTAGGTTTGAGAATACTCCCTTCTCTTCAGACAATAGATTTGAGAATGCTCCCTTCTCTTAATACAACAGGTTTGAGAATCCTCCATTCTCTTAATACAATAGATTTGAGAATGTGCTCTTCTCTTAATACAATAGATTTGAGAATGTGCCCTTCTCTTAATACAATAGATTTGAAAATGTTCCCTTCTGTTAATACAATAGATTTGAGAATGCTCCCTTCTCTTAATACAATAGATTTGTGAATGCTCCCTTCTCTTAATACAGTAGATTTGTGAATGCTCCCTTCTCTTAATACCATAGGTTTGAGAATGCTACGTTCTCTTAATACCATAGGTTTGAGAATGCTACGTTCTCTTAGTACAATAGATTTGAGAATGCACACTTCTCTTAATACAATAGATTTGAGAATGCTACGTTCTCTTAATACAATAGAATTGAGAATGCTCCCTTCTCTTAATACAATAGATTTGTGAATGCTCCCTTCTCTTGATACAATAGATTTCTGAATGCTCCCTTCTCTTAATACCATAGGTTTGAGAATTCTCCGTTCTCTTTATACATTATATTTGAGAATGTGCCCTTCTCTTAATACCATAGATTTGAGAATGCTCCATTCTCCTAGTACAATAGATTTGAGAAGGCTCCCTTCTCTTAATACAATGGATTTGAGACTGCTCCCTTCTCTTAATACCCTAGGTTTGAGAATACTCCATTCTCTTCAGACAATAGATTTGAGAATGCTCCCTTCTCTTAATACAACAGGTTTGAGAATCCTCCATTCTCTTAATACAATAGATTTGAGAATGTGCTCTTCTCTTAATACAATAGATTTGAGAATGTGCCCTTCTCTTAATACAATAGATTTGAGAATGCTCCCTTCTTTTAATACAATAGATTTGAGAATGCTGCCTTCTCTTATTACAATAGATTTGTGAATGCTCCCTTCTCTTAATACAATAGATTTATGAATGCTCCCTTCTCTTAATACCATAGGTTTGAGAATCCTCCATTCTCTTAATACAATAGATTTGAGAATGTGCCCTTCTTTTAATACAATAGATTTGAGAATGCTCCCTTCTCTTAATACCATAGATTTGAGAATGCTCCCTTCTCTTATTACAATAGATTTGAGAATGTGCCCTTCCCTTAATGCAATAGACTTGAGAATGTGCCCTTCTCTTAATACAATAGAGTTGAGAATGCTCCCTTCTCTTAATACAATAGATTTGTGAATGCTCCCTTCTCTTGATACAATAGATTTGTGAATGCTCCCTTCTCTTAATACCATAGGTTTGAGAATTCTCCGTTCTCTTTATACATTAGATTTGAGAATGTGCCCTTCTCTTAATACCATGGATTTGAGAATGCTCCCTTCTCCTAGTACAATAGATTTGAGAAGGCTCCCTTCTCTTAATACAATGGATTTGAGACTGCTCCCTTCTCTTAATACCCTAGGTTTGAGAATACTCCCTTCTCTTCAGACAATAGATTTGAGAATGCTCCCTTCTCTTAATACCATAGATTTGAGAATGCTCCCTTCTCTTATTACAATAGATTTGAGAATGTGCCCTTCCCTTAATGCAATAGACTTGAGAATGTGCCCTTCTCTTAATACAATAGAGTTGAGAATGCTCCCTTCTCTTAATACAATAGATTTGTGAATGCTCCCTTCTCTTAATACAATAGATTTGTGAATGCTCCCTTCTCTTAATACCATAGGTTTGAGAATTCTCCGTTCTCTTTATACATTAGATTTGAGAATGTGCCCTTCTCTTAATACCATGGATTTGAGAATGCTCCCTTCTCCTAGTACAATAGATTTGAGAAGGCTCCCTTCTCTTAATACAATGGATTTGAGACTGCTCCCTTCTCTTAATACCCTAGGTTTGAGAATACTCCCTTCTCTTCAGACAATAGATTTGAGAATGCTCCCTTCTCTTAATACAACAGGTTTGAGAATCCTCCATTCTCTTAATACAATAGATTTGAGAATGTGCTCTTCTCTTAATACAATAGATTTGAGAATGTGCCCTTCTCTTAATACAATAGATTTGAAAATGTTCCCTTCTGTTAATACAATAGATTTGAGAATGCTCCCTTCTCTTAATACAATAGATTTGTGAATGCTCCCTTCTCTTAATACAGTAGATTTGTGAATGCTCCCTTCTCTTAATACCATAGGTTTGAGAATGCTACGTTCTCTTAATACCATAGGTTTGAGAATGCTACGTTCTCTTAGTACAATAGATTTGAGAATGCACACTTCTCTTAATACAATAGATTTGAGAATGCTACGTTCTCTTAATACAATAGAGTTGAGAATGCTCCCTTCTCTTAATACAATAGATTTGTGAATGCTCCCTTCTCTTAATACAATAGATTTCTGAATGCTCCCTTCTCTTAATACCATAGGTTTGAGAATTCTCCGTTCTCTTTATACATTAGATTTGAGAATGTGCACTTCTCTTAATACCATAGATTTGAGAATGCTCCATTCTCCTAGTACAATAGATTTGAGAAGGCTCCCTTCTCTTAATACAATGGATTTGAGACTGCTCCCTTCTCTTAATACCCTAGGTTTGAGAATACTCCATTCTCTTCAGACAATAGATTTGAGAATGCTCCCTTCTCTTAATACAACAGGTTTGAGAATCCTCCATTCTCTTAATACAATAGATTTGAGAATGCTGCCTTCTCTTATTACAATAGATTTGTGAATGCTCCCTTCTTTTAATACAATAGATTTAAGAATGCTGCCTTCTCTTATTACAATAGATTTGTGAATGCTTCCTTCTCTTAATACAATAGATTTATGAATGCTCCCTTCTCTTAATACCATAGGTTTGAGAATCCTCCATTCTCTTAATACAATAGATTTGAGAATGTGCCCTTCTTTTAATACAATAGATTTGAGAATGCTCCCTTCTCTTAATACCATAGATTTGAGAATGCTCCCTTCTCTTATTACAATAGATTTGAGAATGTGCCCTTCCCTTAATGCAATAGACTTGAGAATGTGCCCTTCTCTTAATACAATAGAGTTGAGAATGCTCCCTTCTCTTAATACAATAGATTTGTGAATGCTCCCTTCTCTTGATACAATAGATTTGTGAATGCTCCCTTCTCTTAATACCATAGGTTTGAGAATTCTCCGTTCTCTTTATACATTAGATTTGAGAATGTGCCCTTCTCTTAATACCATGGATTTGAGAATGCTCCCTTCTCCTAGTACAATAGATTTGAGACTGCTCCCTTCTCTTAATACCCTAGGTTTGAGAATACTCCCTTCTCTTCAGACAATAGATTTGAGAATGCTCCCTTCTCTTAATACAACAGGTTTGAGAATCCTCCATTCTCTTAATACAATAGATTTGAGAATGTGCTCTTCTCTTAATACAATAGATTTGAGAATGTGCCCTTCTCTTAATACAATAGATTTGAAAATGTTCCCTTCTGTTAATACAATAGATTTGAGAATGCTCCCTTCTCTTAATACAATAGATTTGTGAATGCTCCCTTCTCTTAATACAATAGATTTGTGAATGCTCCCTTCTCTTGCAACCATAGGTTTGAGAATGCTACGTTCTCTTAGTACAATAGATTTGAGAATGCTCTCTTCTCTTAATACAATAGGTTTGAGAATTCTCCATTCTTTTAATACAATAGATTTGAGAATGTGCCCTTCTCTTAATACAATAGATTTGAGAAGGTACCCTTCTCTTAATACCATAGATTTGAGAATGTGCCCTTCTCTTAATACAGTAGATTTGAGAATGCCCCCTTGCCTCATTACAGTAGATTTGAGGATGTGCCCTTCTCTTAATACCATAGATTTGAGAATGCTTCCTTCTCTTGTTACAATAGATTTGAGAATGCTCCCTTCCCTTAATACAACAGATTTGAAAATGTGCCCTTCTCTTAATACAATAGATTTGATAATGCTCCATTCTCTTAATACAATAGATTTGAGAATGCTCCCGTCTCTTAATACAATAGATTTGTGAATGCTCCCTTCTCTTAATACAATAGATTTGTGAATGCTCCCTTCTCTTAATACCATAGGTTTTAGAATTCCTGTTCTCTTCATACAATATATTTGAGAATGCTTCCTTCTCATAGTACAATAGATTTGAGAATGCTCATTTCTCTTAATACAATATATTTGAGAATGCTCCCTTCTTTTAGTACAATAGATTTGAGAATGCTCCCTTCTCTTAATACAATAGATTTGAGAATGCTCCCTTCTTTTGATACAATAGATTTGAGAATGCTCCGTTCTCTTAATACAATAGATTTGTTAATGCTCCCTTCCCTTAATGCAATAGATTTGAGAATGTGCCCTTCTCTTAATACAATAGATTTGAGAATGTGCCCTTCTCTTAATACAATAGATTTGAGAATGTGCCCTTCTTTTAATACAATAGATTTGAGAATGTGCCCTTCTCTTAATACTGTAGATTTGTGAATGCTCATTTCTCTTAATACAATAGATTTGAGAATGGTCCCTTCTCTTAATACAATAGGTTTAAGAATCCTCCATTGTCTTAATACACTAGATTTGAGAATGTGCCCTTCATTTGATACAATAGATTTGAGAATGCTCCCTTCTTTTTATACAATAGATTTGAGAATGCGCAATTCTTTTAGACAATAGGTTTGAGAATGCTCCCTTCTCTTAATACAATAGATTTGAGAATACTCCCTTCTCTTGATACCATAGGTTTGAGAATTCTCCGTTCTCTTAATACAATAGATTTGAGAATGTACCCTTCTCTTAATACAATATATTCGAGAATGCTCCCTTTTCTTAATACCATAGATTTGAGAATGCTCCCTTCGCTAATTGCAATAGAGTTGAGAATGCTCCCTTCTCTTAATACCATAGGGTTGAGAATTCTCCGTTCTCTTTATACATTAGATTTGAGAATGTGCCCTTCTCTTAATACCATATATTTGAGAATGCTCCCTTCTCCTAGTACAATAGATTTGAGAAGGCTCCCTTCTCTTGATACAATGGATTTGAGACTGCTCCCTTCTCTTAATACCCTAGGTTTGAGAATACTCCCTTCTCTTAAGACAATAGATTTGAGAATGCTCCCTTCTCTTAATACAACAGGTTTGAGAATCCTCCATTCTCTTAATACAATAGATTTGAGAATGTGCTCCTCTCTTAATACAATAGATTTGAGAATGTGCCCTTCTCTTAATACAATAGATTTGAAAATGTTCCCTTCTTTTGATACAATAGATTTGAGAATGCTCCCTTCTCTTAATACCATAGGTTTGAGAATGCTACGTTCTCTTAGTACAATAGATTTGAGAATGCACACTTCTCTTAATACAATAGATCTGAGAATGCTACGTTCTCTTGATACAATAGAGTTGAGAATGCTCCCTTCTCTTAATACAATAGATTTGTGAATGCTCCCTTCTCTTAATACAATGGATTTCTGAATGCTCCCTTCTCTTAATACCATAGGTTTGAGAATTCTCCGTTCTCTTTATACATTAGATTTGAGAATGTGCCCTTCTCTTAATACCATAGATTTGAGAATGCTCCCTTCTCCTAGTACAATAGATTTGAGAAGGCTCCCTTCTCTTAATACAATGGATTTGAGACTGCTCCCTTCTCTTAATACCCTAGGTTTGAGAATACTCCCTTCTCTTCAGACAATAGATTTGAGAATGCTCCCTTCTCTTAATACAACAGGTTTGAGAATCCTACATTCTCTTAATACAATAGATTTGAGAATGTGCTCTTCTCTTAATACAATAGATTTGAGAATGTGCCCTTCTCTTAATACAATAGATTTGAGAATGCTCCCTTCTTTTAATACAATAGATTTGAGAATGCTGCCTTCTCTTATTACAATAGATTTGTGAATGCTCCCTTCTCTTAATACAATAGATTTCTGAATGCTCCCTACTCTTAATACCATAGGTTTGAGAATTCTCCGTTCTCTTTATATATTAGATTTGAGAATGTGCCCTTCTCTTAATACCATAGATTTGAGAATGCTCCCTTCTCCTAGTACAATAGATTTGAGAAGGCTCCCTTCTCTTAATACAATGGACTTGAGACTGCTCCCTTCTCTTAATACCCTAGGTTTGAGAATACTCCCTTCTCTTCAGACAATAGATTTGAGAATGCTCCCTTCTCGTAATACAACAGGTTTGAGAATCCTCCATTCTCTTAATACAATAGATTTGAGAATGTGCTCTTCTCTTAATACAATAGATTTGAGAATGTGCCCTTCTCTTAATACAATAGATTTGAGAATGCTCCCTTCTTTTAATACAATAGATTTGAGAATGCTGCCTTCTCTTATTACAATAGATTTGTGAATGCTCCCTTCTCTTAATACAATAGATTTATGAAGGCTCCCTTCTCTTAATACCATAGGTTTGAGAATCCTCCATTCTCTTAATACAATAGATTTGAGAATGTGCCCTTCTTTTAATACAATAGATTTGAGAATGCTCCCTTCTCTTAATACCATAGATTTGAGAATGCTCCCTTCTCTTATTACAATAGATTTGAGAATGTGCCCTTCCCTTAATGCAATAGACTTGAGAATGTGCCCTTCTCTTAATACAATAGAGTTGAGAATGCTCCCTTCTCTTAATACAATAGATTTGTGAATGCTCCCTTCTCTTAATACAATAGATTTGTGAATGCTCCCTTCTCTTAATACCATAGGTTTGAGAATTCTCCGTTCTCTTTATACATTAGATTTGAGAATGTGCCCTTCTCTTAATACCATGGATTTGAGAATGCTCCCTTCTCCTAGTACAATAGATTTGAGAAGGCTCCCTTCTCTTAATACAATGGATTTGAGACTGCTCCCTTCTCTTAATACCCTAGGTTTGAGAATACTCCCTTCTCTTCAGACAATAGATTTGAGAATGCTCCCTTCTCTTAATACAACAGGTTTGAGAATCCTCCATTCTCTTAATACAATAGATTTGAGAATGTGCTCTTCTCTTAATACAATAGATTTGAGAATGTGCCCTTCTCTTAATACAATAGATTTGAAAATGTTCCCTTCTGTTAATACAATAGATTTGAGAATGCTCCCTTCTCTTAATACAATAGATTTGTGAATGCTCCCTTCTCTTAATACAGTAGATTTGTGAATGCTCCCTTCTCTTAATACCATAGGTTTGAGAATGCTACGTTCTCTTAATACCATAGGTTTGAGAATGCTACGTTCTCTTAGTACAATAGATTTGAGAATGCACACTTCTCTTAATACAATAGATTTGAGAATGCTACGTTCTCTTAATACAATAGAGTTGAGAATGCTCCCTTCTCTTAATACAATAGATTTGTGAATGCTCCCTTCTCTTAATACAATAGATTTCTGAATGCTCCCTTCTCTTAATACCATAGGTTTGAGAATTCTCCGTTCTCTTTATACATTATATTTGAGAATGTGCCCTTCTCTTAATACCATAGATTTGAGAATGCTCCATTCTCCTAGTACAATAGATTTGAGAAGGCTCCCTTCTCTTAATACAATGGATTTGAGACTGCTCCCTTCTCTTAATACCCTAGGTTTGAGAATACTCCATTCTCTTCAGACAATAGATTTGAGAATGCTCCCTTCTCTTAATACAACAGGTTTGAGAATCCTCCATTCTCTTAATACAATAGATTTGAGAATGTGCTCTTCTCTTAATACAATAGATTTGAGAATGTGCCCTTCTCTTAATACAATAGATTTGAGAATGCTCCCTTCTTTTAATACAATAGATTTGAGAATGCTGCCTTCTCTTATTACAATAGATTTGTGAATGCTCCCTTCTCTTAATACAATAGATTTATGAATGCTCCCTTCTCTTAATACCATAGGTTTGAGAATCCTCCATTCTCTTAATACAATAGATTTGAGAATGTGCCCTTCTTTTAATACAATAGATTTGAGAATGCTCCCTTCTCTTAATACCATAGATTTGAGAATGCTCCCTTCTCTTATTACAATAGATTTGAGAATGTGCCCTTCCCTTAATGCAATAGACTTGAGAATGTGCCCTTCTCTTACTACAATAGAGTTGAGAATGCTCCCTTCTCTTAATACAATAGATTTGTGAATGCTCCCTTCTCTTGATACAATAGATTTGTGAATGCTCCCTTCTCTTAATACCATAGGTTTGAGAATTCTCCGTTCTCTTTATACATTAGATTTGAGAATGTGCCCTTCTCTTAATACCATGGATTTGAGAATGCTCCCTTCTCCTAGTACAATAGATTTGAGAAGGCTCCCTTCTCTTAATACAATGGATTTGAGACTGCTCCCTTCTCTTAATACCCTAGGTTTGAGAATACTCCCTTCTCTTCAGACAATAGATTTGAGAATGCTCCCTTCTCTTAATACCATAGATTTGAGAATGCTCCCTTCTCTTATTACAATAGATTTGAGAATGTGCCCTTCCCTTAATGCAATAGACTTGAGAATGTGCCCTTCTCTTAATACAATAGAGTTGAGAATGCTCCCTTCTCTTAATACAATAGATTTGTGAATGCTCCCTTCTCTTAATACAATAGATTTGTGAATGCTCCCTTCTCTTAATACCATAGGTTTGAGAATTCTCCGTTCTCTTTATACATTAGATTTGAGAATGTGCCCTTCTCTTAATACCATGGATTTGAGAATGCTCCCTTCTCCTAGTACAATAGATTTGAGAAGGCTCCCTTCTCTTAATACAATGGATTTGAGACTGCTCCCTTCTCTTAATACCCTAGGTTTGAGAATACTCCCTTCTCTTCAGACAATAGATTTGAGAATGCTCCCTTCTCTTAATACAACAGGTTTGAGAATCCTCCATTCTCTTAATACAATAGATTTGAGAATGTGCTCTTCTCTTAATACAATAGATTTGAGAATGTGCCCTTCTCTTAATACAATAGATTTGAAAATGTTCCCTTCTGTTAATACAATAGATTTGAGAATGCTCCCTTCTCTTAATACAATATATTTGTGAATGCTCCCTTCTCTTAATACAGTAGATTTGTGAATGCTCCCTTCTCTTAATACCATAGGTTTGAGAATGCTACGTTCTCTTAATACCATAGGTTTGAGAATGCTACGTTCTCTTAGTACAATAGATTTGAGAATGCACACTTCTCTTAATACAATAGATTTGAGAATGCTACGTTCTCTTAATACAATAGAGTTGAGAATGCTCCCTTCTCTTAATACAATCGATTTGTGAATGCTCCCTTCTCTTAATACAATAGATTTCTGAATGCTCCCTTCTCTTAATACCATAGGTTTGAGAATTCTCCGTTCTCTTTATACATTAGATTTGAGAATGTGCCCTTCTCTTAATACTATAGATTTGAGAATGCTCCATTCTCCTAGTACAATAGATTTGAGAAGGCTCCCTTCTCTTAATACAATGGATTTGAGACTGCTCCCTTCTCTTAATACCCTAGGTTTGAGAATACTCCATTCTCTTCAGACAATAGATTTGAGAATGCTCCCTTCTCTTAATACAACAGGTTTGAGAATCCTCCATTCTCTTAATACAATAGATTTGAGAATGCTGCCTTCTCTTATTACAATAGATTTGTGAATGCTCCCTTCTTTTAATACAATAGATTTGAGAATGCTGCCTTCTCTTATTACAATAGATTTGTGAATGCTCCCTTCTCTTAATACAATAGATTTATGAATGCTCCCTTCTCTTAATACCATAGGTTTGAGAATCCTCCATTCTCTTAATACAATAGATTTGAGAATGTGCCCTTCTTTTAATACAATAGATTTGAGAATGCTCCCTTCTCTTAATACCATAGATTTGAGAATGCTCCCTTCTCTTATTACAATAGATTTGAGAATGTGCCCTTCCCTTAATGCAATAGACTTGAGAATGTGCCCTTCTCTTAATACAATAGAGTTGAGAATGCTCCCTTCTCTTAATACAATAGATTTGTGAATGCTCCCTTCTCTTGATACAATAGATTTGTGAATGCTCCCTTCTCTTAATACCATAGGTTTGAGAATTCTCCGTTCTCTTTATACATTAGATTTGAGAATGTGCCCTTCTCTTACTACCATGGATTTGAGAATGCTCCCTTCTCCTAGTACAATAGATTTGAGAAGGCTCCCTTCTCTTAATACAATGGATTTGAGACTGCTCCCTTCTCTTAATACCCTGGGTTTGAGAATACTCCCTTCTCTTATTACAATAGATTTGAGAATGTGCCCTTCCCTTAATGCAATAGACTTGAGAATGTGCCCTTCTCTTAATACAATAGAGTTGAGAATGCTCCCTTCTCTTAATACAATAGATTTGTGAATGCTCCCTTCTCTTAATACAATAGATTTGTGAATGCTCCCTTCTCTTAATACCATAGGTTTGAGAATTCTCCGTTCTCTTTATACATTAGATTTGAGAATGTGCCCTTCTCTTAATACCATAGATTTGAGAATGCTCCCTTCTCCTAGTACAATAGATTTGAGAAGGCTCCCTTCTCTTAATACAATGGATTTGAGACTGCTCCCTTCTCTTAATACCCTAGGTTTGAGAATACTCCCTTCTCTTCAGACAATAGATTTGAGAATGCTCCCTTCTCTTAATACAACAGGTTTGAGAATCCTCCATTCTCTTAATACAATAGATTTGAGAATGTGCTCTTCTCTTAATACAATAGATTTGAGAATGTGCCCTTCTCTTAATACAATAGATTTGAAAATGTTCCCTTCTGTTAATACAATAGATTTGAGAATGCTCCCTTCTCTTAATACAATATATTTGTGAATGCTCCCTTCTCTTAATACAATAGATTTGTGAATGCTCCCTTCTCTTAATACCATAGGTTTGAGAATGCTACGTTCTCTTAATACCATAGGTTTGAGAATGCTACGTTCTCTTAGTACAATAGATTTGAGAATGCACACTTCTCTTAATACAATAGATTTGAGAATGCTACGTTCTCTTAATACAATAGAGTTGAGAATGCTCCCTTCTCTTAATACAATAGATTTGTGAATGCTCCCTTCTCTCAATACAATAGATTTCTGAATGCTCCCTTCTCTTAATACCATAGGTTTGAGAATTCTCCGTTCTCTTTATACATTAGATTTGAGAATGTGCCCTTCTCTTAATACTATAGATTTGAGAATGCTCCATTCTCCTAGTACAATAGATTTGAGAAGGCTCCCTTCTCTTAATACAATGGATTTGAGACTGCTCCCTTCTCTTAATACCCTAGGTTTGAGAATACTCCATTCTCTTCAGACAATAGATTTGAGAATGCTCCCTTCTCTTAATACAACAGGTTTGAGAATCCTCCATTCTCTTAATACAATAGATTTGAGAATGCTGCCTTCTCTTATTACAATAGATTTGTGAATGCTCCCTTCTTTTAATACAATAGATTTGAGAATGCTGCCTTCTCTTATTACAATAGATTTGTGAATGCTCCCTTCTCTTAATACAATAGATTTATGAATGCTCCCTTCTCTTAATACCATAGGTTTGAGAATCCTCCATTCTCTTAATACAATAGATTTGAGAATGTGCCCTTCTTTTAATACAATAGATTTGAGAATGCTCCCTTCTCTTAATACCATAGATTTGAGAATGCTCCCTTCTCTTATTACAATAGATTTGAGAATGTGCCCTTCCCTTAATGCAATAGACTTGAGAATGTGCCCTTCTCTTAATACAATAGAGTTGAGAATGCTCCCTTCTCTTAATACAATAGATTTGTGAATGCTCCCTTCTCTTGATACAATAGATTTGTGAATGCTCCCTTCTCTTAATACCATAGGTTTGAGAATTCTCCGTTCTCTTTATACATTAGATTTGAGAATGTGCCCTTCTCTTAATACCATGGATTTGAGAATGCTCCCTTCTCCTAGTACAATAGATTTGAGAAGGCTCCCTTCTCTTAATACAATGGATTTGAGACTGCTCCCTTCTCTTAATACCCTAGGTTTGAGAATACTCCCTTCTCTTCAGACAATAGATTTGAGAATGCTCCCTTCTCTTAATACAACAGGTTTGAGAATCCTCCATTCTCTTAATACAATAGATTTGAGAATGTGCTCTTCTCTTAATACAATAGATTTGAGAATGTGCCCTACTCTTAATACAATAGATTTGAAAATTTTCCCTTCTGTTAATACAATAGATTTGAGAATGCTCCCTTCTCTTAATACAATAGATTTGTGAATGCTCCCTTCTCTTAATACAATAGATTTGTGAATGCTCCCTTCTCTTGCAACCATAGGTTTGAGAATGCTACGTTCTCTTAATACAATAGAATTGAGAATGCACCCTTCTCTTAATACAATAGATTTGAGAATGTGCCCTTCTCTTAATGCAATATATTTGAGAATGCTCCCTTCTTTTAATACAATTCATTTGAGAATGCTGCCTTCTCTTATTACAATAGATTTGTGAATGTGCCCTTCTCTTAATACAATATATTTGTGAATGCTCCTTTCTCTTAATACAATAGATTTGAGAATGCTCCCTTCTCTTAATACAATAGATTTGAGAATGCTCCCTTCTCTTAATACAATAGATTTGTGAATGCTCCCTTCTCTTAATACAATAGATTTGTGAATGCTCCCTTCTCTTAATACCATAGGTTTGAGAATTCTCCGTTCTCTTTATACATTAGATTTGAGAATGTGCCATTCTCTTAATACCATGGATTTGAGAATGCTCCCTTCTCCTAGTACAATAGATTTGAGAAGGCTCCCTTCTCTTAATACAATGGATTTGAGACTGCTCCCTTCTCTTAATACCCTAGGTTTGAGAATACTCCCTTCTCTTCAGACAATAGATTTGAGAATGCTCCCTTCTCTTAATACAACAGGTTTGAGAATCCTCCATTCTCTTAATACAATAGATTTGAGAATGTGCTCTTCTCTTAATACAATAGATTTGAGAATGTGCCCTTCTCTTAATACAATAGATTTGAAAATGTTCCCTTCTGTTAATACAATATATTTGAGAATGCTCCCTTCTCTTAATACAATAGATTTGTGAATGCTCCCTTCTCTTAATACAGTAGATTTGTGAATGCTCCCTTCTCTTAATACCATAGGTTTGAGAATGCTACGTTCTCTTAATACCATAGGTTTGAGAATGCTACGTTCTCTTAGTACAATAGATTTGAGAATGCACACTTCTCTTAATACAATAGATTTGAGAATGCTACGTTCTCTTGATACAATAGAGTTGAGAATGCTCCCTTCTCTTAATACAATAGATTTGTGAATGCTCCCTTCTCTTAATACAATAGATTTCTGAATGCTCCCTTCTCTTAATACCATAGGTTTGAGAATTCTCCGTTCTCTTTATACATTAGATTTGAGAATGTGCCCTTCTCTTAATACCATAGATTTGAGAATGCTCCCTTCTCCTAGTACAATAGATTTGAGAAGGCTCCCTTCTCTTAATACAATGGATTTGAGACTGCTCCCTTCTCTTAATACCCTAGGTTTGAGAATACTCCCTTCTCTTCAGACAATAGATTTGAGAATGCTCCCTTCTCTTAATACAACAGGTTTGAGAATCCTCCATTCTCTTAATACAATAGATTTGAGAATGTGCTCTTCTCTTAATACAATAGATTTGAGAATGTGCCCTTCTCTTAATACAATAGATTTGAGAATGCTCCCTTCTTTTAATACAATAGATTTGAGATGCTGCCTTCTCTTATTACAATAGATTTGTGAATGCTCCCTTCTCTTAATACAGTAGATTTGTGAATGCTCCCTTCTCTTAATACCATAGGTTTGAGAATGCTACGTTCTCTTAATACCATAGGTTTGAGAATGCTACGTTCTCTTAGTACAATAGATTTGAGAATGCACACTTCTCTTAATACAATAGATTTGAGAATGCTACGTTCTCTTGATACAATAGAGTTGAGAATGCTCCCTTCTCTTAATACAATAGATTTGTGAATGCTCCCTTCTCTTAATACAATAGATTTCTGAATGCTCCCTTCTCTTACTACCATAGGTTTGAGAATTCTCCGTTCTCTTTATACATTAGATTTGAGAATGTGCCCTTCTCTTAATACCATAGATTTGAGAATGCTCCCTTCTCCTAGTACAATAGATTTGAGAAGGCTCCCTTCTCTTAATACAATGGATTTGAGACTGCTCCCTTCTCTTAATACCCTAGGTTTGAGAATACTCCCTTCTCTTCAGACAATAGATTTGAGAATGCTCCCTTCTCTTAATACAACAGGTTTGAGAATCCTCCATCCTCTTAATACAATAGATTTGAGAATGTGCTCTTCTCTTAATACAATAGATTTGAGAATGTGCCCTTCTCTTAATACAATAGATTTGAGAATGCTCCCTTCTTTTAATACAATAGATTTGAGAATGCTGCCTTCTCTTATTACAATAGATTTGTGAATGCTCCCTTCTCTTAATACAATAGATTTATGTATGCTCCCTTCTCTTAATACCATAGGTTTGAGAATCCTCCATTCTCTTGATACAATAGATTTGAGAATGTGCCCTTCTTTTAATACATTAGATTTGAGAATGCTCCCTTCTCTTAATACCATAGATTTGAGAATGCTCCCTTCTCTTATTACAATAGATTTGAGAATGTGCCCTTCCCTTAATGCAATAGACTTGAGAATGTGCACTTCTCTTAATACAATAGATTTGAGAATGCTCCCTTCTCTTAATACAATAGATTTGTGAATGCTCCCTTCTCTTAATACCATAGGTTTGAGAATTCTCCGTTCTCTTTATACATTAGATTTGAGAATGTGCCCTTCTCTTAATACCATGGATTTGAGAATGTGCCCTTCTCTTAATACAATAGATTTGAAAATGTTCCCTTCTGTTAATACAATAGATTTGAGAATGCTCCCTTCTCTTAATACAATAGATTTGTGAATGCTACCTTCTCTTAATACAGTACATTTGTGAATGCTCCCTTCTCTTAATACCATAAGTTTGAGAATGCTACGTTCTCTTAATACAATAGATTTGAGAATGCACACTTCTCTTAATACAATAGATTTGAGAATGCTCCCTTCTCTTAATACAATAGATTTGTGAATGCTCCCTTCTCTTAATACAATAGATTTGTGAATGCTCCCTTCTCTTAATACAATAGATTTGTGAATGCTCCCTTCTCTTAATACAATAGATTTGTGAATGCTCCTTTCTCTTAATACAATAGATTTGAGAATGCTCCCTTCTCCTAATACAATAGATTTGTGAATGCTCCCTTCTCTTAATACAATAGATTTGAGAATGCTCCTTTCTCTTAATACAATAGAGTTGAGAATGCTCCCTTCCCTTAATACAATAGATTTATGAATACTCCCTTCTCTTAATACCATAGGTTTGAGAATCCTCCATTCTCTTAATACAATAGATTTGAGAATGTGCCCTTCTTTTAATACAATAGATTTGAGAATGCTCCCTTCTCTTAATACCATAGATTTGAGAATGCTCCCTTCTCTTATTACAATAGATTTGAGAATGTGCCCTTCCCTTAATGCAATAGACTTGAGAATGTGCCCTTCTCTTGATACAATATATTTGAGAATGCTTCCTTCTCTTAGTACAATAGATTTGAGAATGCTCATTTCTCTTAATACAATATATTTGAGAATGGTCCCTTCTCTTAATACAATAGGTTTAAGAATCCTCCATTGTCTTACTACACTAGATTTGAGAATGTGCCCTTCTTTTAATACAATAGATTTGAGAATGCTCCCTTCTTTTTATGCAATAGATTTGAGAATGCGCAATTCTTTTAGACAATAGATTTGAGAATACTCCCTTCTCTTAGTACAATAGATTTGAGAATTCTCACTTCTCTTGATACCATAGGTTTGAGAATTCTCCGTTCTCTTTATACAATAGATTTGAGAATGTGCCCTTCTCTTAATACCATAGTTTTGAGAATGCTCCCTTCTCCTAGTACAATAGATTTGAGAATGCTCCCTTCTCTTAACACAATAGATTTGAGAATGCTTCCTTCTCTTAGTACAATAGATTTGAGAATGCTCATTTCCCTTAATACAATGTATTTGAGAATGATCCCTTCTCTTTATACAATAGGTTTAGGAATCCTCCATTGTCTTAATACACTAGATTTGAGAATGTGCCCTTCTTTTAATACAAAAGATTGGAGAATGCTCCCTTCTTGCTATGCAATAGATTTGAGAATGCGCAATTCTTTTAGACAATAGATTTGAGAATGCTCCCTTCTCTTAAAACAATAGATTTGAGAATAATCCCTTTTCTTAATACAATAGATTTGAGAATGCTCCCTTTTCTTAATACCATAGATTTGAGAATGCCCCCTTCTCTTAATACAATAGATTTGAGAATGCTCCCTTCTTTTAGTACAATGGATTTGAGACTGCTCGCTTCTCTTAATACCCTAGGTTTGAGAATACTCTCCCTTCTCTTAAGACAATAGATTTGAGAATGCTCCATTCTCTTAATACAACAGGTTTGAGAATCCTCCATTCTCTTAATACAATAGATTTGAAAATGTGCTCTCTTAATAAAATAGATTTGAGAATGTGCCCTTCTCTTGATACAATAGATTTGAGAATGTTCCCTTCTCTTAATACAATAGATTTGAGAATGCTCCCTTCTCTTAATACAATAGATTTGTGAATGATCCCTTCTCTTAATACCATGGGTTTGAGAATGCTACGTTCTCTTAATACAATAGATTTGAGAATGTGCCCTTCTCTTAATACCATAGATTTGAGAATGTGCCCTTCTCTTAATGCCATAGATTTGAGAATGCTCCCTTATCTTATTACAATAGATTTGAGAATACACACTTCCCTTAACACAATAGATTTGAGAATGTGCCCTTCTCTTAATACAATAGATTTGTGAATGCTCCCTTCCCTTAGTACAATAGATTTTTTAATGCTCCCTTCTCTTAATACCATAGGTTTGAGAATCTTCCATTCTCTTAATACAATAGATTTGAGAATGTGCCCTTATTTTAATACAATTGATTTGAGAATGCTCCCTCCTTTTAATACAATACATTTGAGAATACTCCCTTCTCTTAATACACTAGATTTGAGAATTCTCACTTCTCTTGATACCATAGGTTTGAGAATTCTCCGTTCTCTTAATACAATAGATTTGAGAATTTTCCCTTCTCTTAATGCAATAGATTTGAGAATGCTCCCTTTTCTTAATACCATAGGGTTGAGAATTCTCCCTTCTTTTAATACCACAGGGTTGAGAATTCTCCGTTCTCTTTATACAATAGATTTGAGAATGTGCCCTTCTCTTAATACCATAGTTTTGAGAATGCTCCCTTCTCCTAGTACAATAGATTTGAGAATGCTCCCTTCTCTTAATACAATGGATTTGAGACTACTCCATTCTCTGAATACCCTAGGTTTGAGAATACTCCCTTCTCTTAAGACAATAGATTTGAGAATGCTCCCTTCTCTTAATACACCAGGTTTGAGAATCCTCCATTCTCTTAATACAATAGATTTGAGAATGTGCTCTTCTCGTAATACAATAGATTTGAGAATGTGCCCTTCTCTTAATACAATAGATTTGAAAATGCTACCTTCTCTTAATACAATAGATTTGAGAATGCTCCCTTTCCCTAGTACAGTAGATTTGATAATGTGCCCTTCTCTTAATCCCATAGATTGGAGAATGCTTCCTTCTCTTATTACAATAGATTTGAGAATGTGCTCTTCTCTTATTACAATAGATTTGAGAATGTGCCCTTCTCTTAATACAATATATTTGAGAATGCTTCCTTCTCTTAGTACAATAGATTTGAGAATGCTCATTTCCCTTAATACAATGTATTTGAGAATGATCCCTTCTCTTAATACAATAGGTTTAAGAATCCTCCATTGTCTTAATACACTAGATTTGAGAATGTGCCCTTCTTTTAATACAATAGATTGGAGAATGCTCCCTTCTTGTTATGCAATAGATTTGAGAATGCGCAATTCTTTTAGACAATAGATTTGAGAATCCTCCCTTCTCTTAGAACAATAGATTTGAGAATACTCCCTTTTCTTAATACAATAGATTTGAGAATGCTCCCTTTTCTTAATACCATAGATATGAGAATGCTCCCTTCTCTTAATACAATAGATTTGAGAATGCTCCCTTCTCTTAGTACAATGGATTTGAGACTGCTCCCTTCTCTTAATACCCTAGGTTTGAGAATACTCTCCCTTCTCTTAAGACAATAGATTTGAGAATGCTCCATTCCCTTAATACAACAGGTTTGAGAATCCTCCATTCTCTTAATACAATAGATTTGAAAATGTGCTCTCTTAATACAATAGATTTGAGAATGTGCCCTTCTCTTAATACAATAGATTTGAAAATGTTCCCTTCTCTTAATACAATTGATTTGAGAATGCTCCCTTCTCTTAATACAATAGATTTGTGAATGCTCCCTTCTCTTAATACCATGGGTTTGAGAATGCTACGTTCTCTTAATACAATAGATTTGAGAATGCACCCTTCTCCTAATACAATAGATTTGAGAATGTGCCCTTCTCTTAATGCAATGGATTTGAGAATGCTCCCTTCTTTTAATACAATAGATTTGAGAATGTGCCCTTCTCTTAATACCATAGATTTGAGAATGTACCCTTCTCTTAATACAGTAGATTTGAGAATGCTCCCTTTCCTTTTATGCAGTAGATTTGAGAATGCTCCCTTCTCTTAATACCATAGATTTGAGAATGTGCCCTTCTCTTAATACCATAGATTTGAGAATGCTCCCTTATCTTATTACAGTAGATTTGAGAATACACATTTCCCTTAACACAATAGATTTGAGAATGTGCCCTTCTCTTAATACAATAGATTTGTGAATGCTCCCTTCCCTTTATACAATAGATTTTTTAATGCTCCCTTCTCTTAATACCATAGGTTTGAGAATGCTCCATTCTCTTAATACAATAGATTTGAGAATGTGCCCTTATTTTAATACAATAGATTTGAGAATGCTCCCTCCTTTTAATACAATAGATTTGAGAATGTGCCATTCTTTTAGTACAATAGATTTGAGAATGCTCCCTTCTCTTAATACAATAGATTTGAGAATGCTCCCTTCTCTTAATACCATAGGTTTGAGAATTCCAGGTTCTCTTAATACAATAGATTTGAGAATGTGCTCTTTTCTTAATACAATAGATTTGAGAATGCTCCCTTCTCTTAAGACCATAGATTTGAGAATGCTCCCTTCTCTTAGTGCAATATATTTGAGAATGCTCCCTTCTCTTAATACCATAGGTTTGAGAATTCTCCGTTCTCTTAATACAATAGATTTGAGAATGTGCCCTTCTCTTAATACAATAGATTTGAGAATGCTCCCTTCTCTTAATACCATAGATTTCAGAATGCTCCTTTCTCTTAATACAATGGAATTGAGAATTCTCCCTTCTCTTAATACAATAGATTTCAGAATGCTCCCTTCTCTTAATACAATGGATTTGAGAATGCTCCCTTCTCTTAATACAAAAGGTTTGAGAATACTCCCTTCTCTTAATAATATAGATTTGAGTATGCTCCCTTCTCTTAATACAATAGGGTTGAGAATCCACCATTCTCTTAATTCAATAGATTTGAGAATGTGCCCTCTCTTAATACAATAGATTTGAGAATGTTCCCTTCTATTAATACAATAGATTTGAGAATGCACTGTTCTCTTCATACAATAGGTTTGAGAATCCTCCATTCTCTTAATACAATGGATTTGAGAATGTGCCCTTCTCTTAATACAAAAGATTTGAGAATGTGCCCTCTCTTAAGCCAATAGATTTGAGAATGTTCCCTTCTCTTAATACAATGGATTTGAGAATGCTCCCTTCTCTTATTAGAATAGATTTGAGAATGTGCCCTTCTCTTAATACAATAGATTTGAGAATGTTCCCTTCTTTTAATACAATAGATTTGAGAATGCACTGTTCTCTTAATACAATAGGTTTGAGAATCCTCCATTCTCTTAATACAATAGATTTCAGAATCTTCCCTCTCTTAATACAATAGATTTGATAATCCTCCATTCTCTTAATACAATAGATTTGAGAATGCTACCTTCTCTTATTAGAATAGATTTGAGAATGCACTCTTCTCTTAATACAATATGTTTGAGAATCCTCCATTCTCTTAATACAATAGATTTGAGGATCCTCCATTCTCTTAATACAATAGAATTGAGAATGCTCCCTTCTCTTATTACAATAGATTTGAGAATGTGCCCTTCTCTTAATACAATGGATTTGAGAATGCTCCCTTCTCTTAATACAATAGATTTGAGAATGCTGCCTTCTCTTAATACAATAGATTTGAGAATGCACCCTTCTCTTAATACAGTAGATTTGAGAATGCTCCCTTTCCCTAATACAGTAGATTTGATAATGTGCCCTTCTCTTAATACCATAGATTGGAGAATGCTTCCTTCTCTTATTACAATAGATTTGAGAATGTGCCCTTCCCTTAATATAATAGATTTGAGAATGCTCCTTTCTTTTAATACAATAGATTTGAGAATGTGCCCGTCTCTTAATACAATATATTTGAGAATGCTTCCTTCTCTTAGTACAATAGATTTGAGAATGCTCATTTCCCTTAATACAATGTATTTGAGAATGATCCCTTCTCTAAATACAAAAGGTTTAAGAATCCTCCATTCTTTTAATACAATATATTTGAGAATGTGCCCGTCTCTTAACACAATAGATTTGAGAATGCTTCCTTCTCTTAGTACAATAGATTTGAGAATGCTCATTTCCCTTAATACAATGTATTTGAGAATGATCCCTTCTCTTCATACAATAGGTTTAAGAATCCTCCATTGTCTTAATACACTAGATTTGAGAATGTGCCCTTCTTTTAATACAAAAGATTGGAGAATGTTCCCTTCTTGCTATGCAATAGATTTGAGAATGCGCAATTCTTTTAGACAATAGATTTGAGAAAGCTCCCTTCTCTTAAAACAATAGATTTGAGAATACTCCCTTTTCTTAATACAATAGATTTGAGAATGCTCCCTTTTCTTAATACCATAGATTTGAGAATGCCCCCTTCTCTTAATACAATAGATTTGAGAATGCTCCCTTCTCTTAGTACAATGGATTTGAGACTGCTCGCTTCTCTTAATACCCTAGGTTTGAGAATACTCTCCCTTCTCTTAAGACAATAGATTTGAGAATGCTCCATTCTCTTAATACAACAGGTTTGAGAATCCTCCATTCTCTTAATACAATAGATTTGAAAATGTGCTCTCTTAATACAATAGATTTGAGAATGTGCCCTTCTCTTAATACAATAGATTTGAGAATGTTCCCTTCTCTTAATACAATAGATTTGAGAATGCTCCCTTCTCTTAATACAATAGATTTGAGAATGTGCCCTTCTCTTAATACCATTGATTTGAGAATGTACCCTTCTCTTAATACAGTAGATTTGAGAATGCTCCCTTTCCTTTTATGCAGTAGATTTGAGAATGCTCCCTTCTCTTAATACCATAGATTTGAGAATGTGCCCTTCTCTTAATACCATAGATTTGAGAATGCTCCCTTATCTTATTACAATAGATTTGAGAATACACACTTCCCTTAACACAATAGATTTGAGAATGTGCCCTTCTCTTAATACAATAGATTTGTGAATGCTCCCTTCCCTTAGTACAATAGATTTTTTAATGCTCCCTTTTCTTAATACCATAGGTTTGAGAATCCTCCATTCTCTTAATACAATAGATTTGAGAATGTGCCCTTATTTTAATACAATTGATTTGAGAATGCTCCCTCCTTTTAATACAATACATTTGAGAATACTCCCTTCTCTTAATACAATAGATTTGAGAATTCTCACTTCTCTTGATACCATAGGTTTGAGAATTCTCCGTTCTCTTAATACAATAGATTTGAGAATTTTCCCTTCTCTTAATGCAATAGATTTGAGAATGCTCCCTTTTCTTAATACCATAGGGTTGAGAATTCTCCCTTCTTTTAATACCATAGGGTTGAGAATTCTCCGTTCTCTTTATACAATAGATTTGAGAATGTGCCCTTCTCTTAATACCATAGTTTTGAGAATGCTCCATTCTCCTAGTACAATAGATTTGAGAATGCTCCCTTCTCTTAATACAATGGATTTGAGAATGCTCCCTTTCCTTTTATGCAGTAGATTTGAGAATGCTCCCTTCTCTTAATACCATAGATTTGAGAATGTGCCCTTCTCTTAATACCATAGATTTGAGAATGCTCCCTTATCTTATTACAATAGATTTGAGAATACACACTTCCCTTAACACAATAGATTTGAGAATGTGCCCTTCTCTTAATACAATAGATTTGTGAATGCTCCCTTCCCTTAGTACAATAGATTTTTTAATGCTCCCTTTTCTTAATACCATAGGTTTGAGAATCCTCCATTCTCTTAATACAATAGATTTGAGAATGTGCCCTTATTTTAATACAATTGATTTGAGAATGCTCCCTCCTTTTAATACAATACATTTGAGAATACTCCCTTCTCTTAATACAATAGATTTGAGAATTCTCACTTCTCTTGATACCATAGGTTTGAGAATTCTCCGTTCTCTTAATACAATAGATTTGAGAATTTTCCCTTCTCTTAATGCAATAGATTTGAGAATGCTCCCTTTTCTTAATACCATAGGGTTGAGAATTCTCCCTTCTTTTAATACCATAGGGTTGAGAATTCTCCGTTCTCTTTATACAATAGATTTGAGAATGTGCCCTTCTCTTAATACCATAGTTTTGAGAATGCTCCATTCTCCTAGTACAATAGATTTGAGAATGCTCCCTTCTCTTAATACAATGGATTTGAGAATGCTCCCTTCTCTTAATACACCAGGTTTGAGAATCCTCCATTCTCTTAATACAATAGATTTGAGAATGTGCTCTTCTCGTAATACAATAGATTTGAGAATGTGCCCTTCTCTTAATACAATAGATTTGAAAATGCTACCTTCTCTTAATACAATAGATTTGAGAATGCTCCCTTTCCCTAGTACAGTAGATTTGATAATGTGCCCTTCTCTTAATCCCATAGATTGGAGAATGCTTCCTTCTCTTATTACAATAGATTTGAGAATGTGCCCTTCTCTTATTACAATAGATTTGAGAATGTGCCCTTCTCTTAATACAATATATTTGAGAATGCTTCCTTCTCTTAGTACAATAGATTTGAGAATGCTCATTTCCCTTAATACAATGTATTTGAGAATGATCCCTTCTCTTAATACAATAGGTTTAAGAATCCTCCATTGTCTTAATACACTAGATTTGAGAATGTGCCCTTCTTTTAATACAATAGATTGGAGAATGCTCCCTTCTTGCTATGCAATAGATTTGAGAATGCGCAATTCTTTTAGACAATAGATTTGAGAATGCTCCCTTCTCTTAAAACAATAGATTTGAGAATACTCCCTTTTCTTAATACAATAGATTTGAGAATGCTCCCTTTTCTTAATACCATAGATTTGAGAATGCCCCCTTCTCTTAATACAATAGATTTGAGAATGCTCCCTTCTCTTAGTACAATGGATTTGAGACTGCTCGCTTCTCTTAATACCCTAGGTTTGAGAATACTCTCCCTTCTCTTAAGACAATAGATTTGAGAATGCTCCATTCTCTTAATACAACAGGTTTGAGAATCCTCCATTCTCTTAATACAATAGATTTGAAAATGTGCTCTCTTAATACAATAGATTTGAGAATGTGCCCTTCTCTTAATACAATAGATTTGAGAATGTTCCCTTCTCTTAATACAATAGATTTGAGAATGCTCCCTTCTCTTAATACAATAGATTTGTGAATGATCCCTTCTCTTAATACCATGGGTTTGAGAATGCTACGTTCTCTTAATGCAATAGATTTGAGAATGTGCCCTTCTCTTAATACCATTGATTTGAGAATGTACCCTTCTCTTAATACAGTAGATTTGAGAATGCTCCCTTTCCTTTTATGCAGTAGATTTGAGAATGCTCCCTTCTCTTAATACCATAGATTTGAGAATGTGCCCTTCTCTTAATACCATAGATTTGAGAATGCTCCCTTATCTTATTACAATAGATTTGAGAATACACACTTCCCTTAACACAATAGATTTGAGAATGTGCCCTTCTCTTAATTCAATAGATTTGTGAATGCTCCCTTCCCTTAGTACACTAGATTTTTTAATGCTCCCTTCTCTTAATACCATAGGTTTGAGAATCCCCCATTCTCTTAATACAATAGATTTGAGAATGTGCCCTTATTTTAATACAATTGATTTGAGAATGCTCCCTCCTTTTAATACAATAGATTTGAGAATACACACTTCCCTTAACACAATAGATTTGAGAATGTGCCCTTCTCTTATTACAATAGATTTGAGAATGTGCCCTTCTCTTAATACAATATATTTGAGAATGCTTCCTTCTCTTAGTACAATAGATTTGAGAATGCTCATTTCCCTTAATACAATGTATTTGAGAATGATCCCTTCTCTTAATACAATAGGTTTAAGAATCCTCCATTGTCTTAATACACTAGATTTGAGAATGTGCCCTTCTTTTAATACAATAGATTGGAGAATGCTCCCTTCTTGTTATGCAATAGATTTGAGAATGCGCAATTCTTTTAGACAATAGATTTGAGAATCCTCCCTTCTCTTAGAACAATAGATTTGAGAATACTCCCTTTTCTTAATACAATAGATTTGAGAATGCTCCCTTTTCTTCATACCATAGATTTGAGAATGCTCCCTTCTCTTAATACAATAGATTTGAGAATGCTCCCTTCTCTTAGTACAATGGATTTGAGACTGCTCCCTACTCTTAATACCCTAGGTTTGAGAATACTCTCCCTTATCTTAAGACAATAGATTTGAGAATGCTCCATTCCCTTAATACAACATGTTTGAGAATCCTCCATTCTCTTAATACAATAGATTTGAAAATGTGTCCTCTTAATACAATAGATTTGAGAATGTGCCCTTCTCTTAATACAATAGACTTGAAAATGTTCCCTTCTCTTAATACAATAGATTTGAGAATGCTCCCTTCTCTTAGTACAATAGATTTGTGAATGCTCCCTTCTCTTAATACCATGGGTTTGAGAATGCTACGTTCTCTTAATACAATAGATTTGAGAATGCACCCTTCTCCTAATACAATAGATTTGAGAATGTGCCCTTCTCTTAATGCAATGGATTTGAGAATGCTCCCTTCTTTTAATACAATAGATTTGAGAATGTGCCCTTCTCTTAATACCATAGATTTGAGAATGTACCCTTCTCTTAATACAGTAGATTTGAGAATGCTCCCTTTCCTTTTATGCAGTAGATTTGAGAATGCTCCCTTCTCTAAATACCATAGATTTGAGAATGTGCCCTTCTCTTAATACCATAGATTTGAGAATGCTCCCTTATCTTATTACAGTAGATTTGAGGATACACACTTCCCTTAGCACAATAGATTTGAGAATGTGCCCTTCTCTTCATACAATAGATTTGTGAATGCTCCCTTCCCTTAATACAATAGATTTTTTAATGCTCCCTTCTCTTAATACCATAGGTTTCAGAATCCTCCATTCTCTTAATACAATAGATTTGAGAATGTGCCCTTATTTTAATACAATAGATTTGAGAATGCTCCCTCCTTTTAATACAATAGATTTGAGAATGTGCCATTCTTTTAGTACAATAGATTTGAGAATGCTCCCTTCTCTTAATACAATAGATTTCAGAATCTTCCCTCTCTTAATACAATAGATTTGAGAATGCTACCTTCTCTTATTAGAATAGATTTGAGAATGCACTCTTCTCTTATTAGAATAGATTTGAGAATGCACTCTTCTCTTAATACAATATGTTTGAGAATCCTCTATTCTCTTAATAAAATAGATTTGAGAATCCCCCATTCTCTTAATACAATAGAATTGAGAATGCTCCCTTCTCTTATTACAATAGATTTGAGAATGCTCCCTTCTCTTAATACCATAGGTTTGAGAATTCCAGGTTCTCTTAATACAATAGATTTGAGAATGTGCTCTTTTCTTAATACAATAGATTTGAGAATGCTCCCTTCTCTTAAGACCATAGATTTGAGAATGCTCCCTTCTCTTAGTGCAATATATTTGAGAATGCTCCCTTCTCTTAATACCATAGGTTTGAGAATTCTCCGTTCTCTTAATACAATAGATTTGAGAATGTGCCCTTCTCTTAATACAATAGATTTGAGAATGCTCCCTTCTCTTAATACCATAGATTTCAGAATGCTCCTTTCTCTTAATACAATGGATTTGAGAATTCTCCCTTCTTCTAATACAATAGATTTCAGAATGCTCCCTTCTCTTGATACAATGGATTTGAGAATGCTCCCTTCTCTTAATACCAAAGGTTTGAGAATACTCCCTTCTCTTAATAATATAGATTTGAGTATGCTCCCTTCTCTTAATACAATAGGTTTGAGAATCCACCATTTTCTTAATTCAATAGATTTGAGAATGTGCCCTCTCTTAATACAATAGATTTGAGAATGTTCCCTTCTTTTAATACAATAGATTTGAGAATGCACTGTTCTCTTAATACAATAGGTTTGAGAATCCTCCATTCTCTTAATACAATGGATTTGAGAATGTGCCCTTCTCTTAATACAAAAGATTTGAGAATGTGCCCTCTCTTAAGACAATAGATTTGAGAATGTTCCCTTCTCTTAATACAATAGATTTGATAATTCGTCATTCTCTTAATACAATAGATTTGAGAATGCTACCTTCTCTTATTAGAATAGATTTGAGAATGTGCCCTTCTCTTAATACAATAGATTTGAGAATGTTCCCTTCTTTTAATACAATAGATTTGAGAATGCACTGTTCTCTTAATACAATAGGTTTGAGAATCCTCCATTCTCTTAATACAATAGATTTCAGAATCTTCCCTCTCTTAATACAATAGATTTGAGAATGCTACCTTCTCTTATTAGAATAGATTTGAGAATGCACTCTTCTCTTATTAGAATAGATTTGAGAATGCACTCTTCTCTTAATACAATATGTTTGAGAATCCTCCATTCTCTTAATAAAATAGATTTGAGAATCCTCCATCCTCTTAATACAATAGGATTGAGAATGCTCCCTTCTCTTATTACAATAGATTTGAGAATGTGCCCTTCTCTTAATACAATGGATTTGAGAATGCTCCCTTCTCTTAATACAATAGATTTGAGAATGCTGCCTTCTCTTATTGCAATAGATTTGAGAATGTGCCCTTCTCATGATACCATAGATTTGATAATGCTCCCTTCTCTTAATACAATAGATTTGAGAGTGTGCCCTTCTCTTAATACAATAGATTTGATAATGCTCCCTTCTCTTAATACAATAGATTTGAGAGTGTGCCCTTCTCTTAATACAATAGATTTGAGAATGCTCCCCTCTCTTAATACACTAGGTTTGAGAATGTGCCCTTCTCTTAATACCATAGATTTGGGAATGTGACCTCTTAATACAATAGATTTGAGAATCCTCCCTTCTGTTAATACAGTAGATTTGATAATGCTCCCTTCTCTTATTACAATAGATTTGAGAATGCTCCCTTCCTCTTATTACAACAGATTTTAGAATGCTCCTTTCTCTTAATACAATAGATTTGTGAATGTGCCCTTCTCTTAATACAATAGATTTGCGAATGTGCCCTTCTCTTAATACAATAGATTTGAGAATGTGCCCTTCTCTTAATACAATAGATTTGAGAATATGCTCTTCTCTTAATACAATAGATTAGTGAATGCTCCCTTCCCTTAATACAATAGATTTTTTAATGCTCCCTTCTCTTAATACCATAGGATTGAGAATCCTCCATTCTCTTAATACAATAGATTTGAGAATGTGCCCTTATTTTAATACAATAGATTTGAGAATGCTCCCTCCTTTTAATACAATAGATTTGAGGATGTGCCATTCTTTTAGTACAATAGATTTGAGAATGCTCCCTTCTCTTAATACAATAGATTTGAGAATGCTCCCTTCTCTTAATACCATAGGTTTGAGAATTCCAGGTTCTCTTAATACAATAGATTTGAGAATGTGCTCTTTTCTTAATACAATAGATTTGAGAATGCTCCCTTCTCTTAAGACCATAGATTTGAGAATGCTCCCTTCTCTTAATACCATAGGTTTGAGAATACTCCCTTCTCTTAATAATATAGATTTGAGTATGCTCCCTTCTCTTAATACAATAGGTTTGAGAATCCACCATTCTCTTAATTCAATAGATTTGAGAATGTGCCCTCTCTTAATACAATAGATTTGAGAATGTTCCCTTCTTTTAATACAATAGATTTGAGAATGCACTGTTCTCTTGATACAATAGGTTTGAGAATCCTCCATTCTCTTAATACAATGGATTTGAGAATGTGCCCTTCTATTAATACAAAAGATTTGAGAATGTGCCCTCTCTTAAGCCAATAGATTTGAGAATGTTCCCTTCTCTTAATACAATAGATTTGATAATTCTCCATTCTCTTAATACAATAGATTTGAGAATGTGCCCTTCTCTTAATAGAATAGATTTGAGAATGTGCCCTTCTCTTAATACAATAGATTTGAGAATGTTCCCTTCTTTTAATACAATAGATTTGAGAATGCACTGTTCTCTTAATACAATAGGTTTGAGAATCCTCCATTCTCTTAATACAATAGATTTCAGAATCTTCCCTCTCTTAATACAATAGATTTGATAATCCTCCATTCTCTTAATACAATAGATTTGAGAATGCTACCTTCTCTTATTAGAATCGATTTGAGAATGCACTCTTCTCTTAATACAATATGTTTGAGAATCCTCCATTCTCTTAATACAATAGATTTGAGAATCCTCCATTCTCTTAATACAATAGAATTGAGAATGCTCCCTTCTCTTATTACAATAGATTTGAGAATGTACCCTTCTCTTAATACAATGGATTTGAGAATGCTCCCTTCTCTTAATACAATAGATTTGAGAATGCTGCCTTCTCTTATTGCAATAGATTTGAGAATGTGCCCTTCTCTTAATACAATAGATTTGAGAATGTGCCCTTCTCATAATACCATAGATTTGATAATGCTCCCTTCTCTTAATACAATAGATTTGAGAGTGTGCCCTTCTCTTCATACAATAGATTTGAGAATGCTCCCCTCTCTTAATACACTAGGTTTGAGAATGTGCCCTTCTCATAATACCATAGATTTGATAATGCTCGCTTCTCTTATTACAATAGATTTGAGAATGTGCCTTTCCCTTAGTACCATATATTTGAGAATGCTCCCTTCTCTTAATACAATAGGTTTGAGAATGTGCCCTTCTCTTAATACCATAGATTTGGGAATGTGACCTCTTAATACAATAGATTTGAGAATCTTCCCTTCTGTTGATACAGTAGATTTGATAATGCTCCCTTCTCTTATTACAATAGATTTGAGAATGCTCCCTTCTCTTGATACAATAGGTTTGAGAATGTGCCCTTCTCTTAATACCATAGATTTGGGAATGTGACCTCTTGATACAATAGATTTGAGAATCCTCCCTTCTGTTAATACAATAGATTTGATAATGCTCCCTTCTCTTATTACAATAGATTTGAGAATGCTCCCTTCCTCTTATTACAACAGATTTTAGAATGCTCCTTTCTCTTAATACAATAGATTTGTGAATGTGCCCTTCTCTTAATACAATAGATTTGAGAATGTGCCCTTCTCTTAATACAATAGATTTGAGAATGTGCCCTTCTCTTAATACAATAGATTTGAGAATATGCTCTTCTCTTAATACAATAGATTTGTGAATGCTCCCTTCTCTTAATACCATAGGTTTGAGAATCCTCCATTCTCTTGATACAATAGATTTGAGAATGTGCCCTTATTTTAATACAATAGATTTGAGAATGCTCCCTCCTTTTAATACAATAGATTTGAGAATGTGCCATTCTTTTATTACAATAGATTTGAGAATGCTCCCTTCTCTTAATACAATAGATTTGAGAATGCTCCCTTCTCTTAATACCATAGGTTTGAGAATTCCAGGTTCTCTTAATACAATAGATTTGAGAATGTGCTCTTTTCTTAATACAATAGATTTGAGAATGCTCCCTTCCTCTTATTACAACAGATTTTAGAATGCTCCTTTCTCTTAATACAATAGATTTGTGAATGTGCCCTTCTCTTAATACAATAGATTTGAGAATGTGCCCTTCTCTTATTACAATAGATTTGAGAATGTGCCCTTCTCTCCATACAGTAGATTTGAGGTTGTGCCCTTCTCTTAATACAATAGATTTGAGAATGTGCCCTTCTCTTATTACAATAGATTTGAGAATGTGCCCTTCTCTCTGTACAGTAGATTTGAGAATGTGCCCTTCTCTTAATACAATAGATTTGAGAATGTGCCCTTCTCTTAATACAATAGATTTGAGAATGTGCCCTTCTCTTAATACAATAGATTTGATAATGCGCCCTTCTCTAAATACATTAGGTTTGAGAATGTGCCCTTCTCTTAATACAATAGATGTGAGAATCCTCCCTTCTCTTAGAACAATAGATTTGAGAATACTCCCTTTTCTTAATACAATAGATTTGAGAATGCTCCCTTTTCTTAATACCATAGATTTGAGAATGCTCCCTTCTCTTAATACAATAGATTTGAGAATGCTCCCTTCTCTTAGTACAATGGATTTGAGACTGCTCCCTTCTCATAATACCATAGATTTGATAATGCTCGCTTCTCTTATTACAATAGATTTGAGAATGTGCCTTTCCCTTAGTACCATATATTTGAGAATGCTCCCTTCTCTTAATACAATAGATTTGAGAATGTGCCCTTCTCTTAATACAATAGATTTGAGAATATGCTCTTCTCTTAATACAATAGATTTGAGAATGTGCCCTTCTCTTAATACAATAGATTTGATAATGCTCCCTTCTCTAAATACATTAGGTTTGAGAATGTGCCCTTCTCTTAATACAATAGATGTGAGAATCCTCCCTTCTCTTAGAACAATAGATTTGAGAATACTCCCTTTTCTTAATACAATAGATTTGAGAATGCTCCCTTTTCTTAATACCATAGATTTGAGAATGCTCCCTTCTCTTAATACAATAGATTTGAGAATGCTCCCTTCTCTTAGTACAATGGATTTGAGACTGCTCCCTTCTCTTAATACCCTAGGTTTGAGAATACTCTCCCTTCTCTTAAGACAATAGATTTGAGAATGCTCCATTCCCTTAATACAACAGGTTTGAGAATCCTCCATTCTCTTAATACAATAGATTTGTGAATGCTCCCTTCCCTTAATACAATAGATTTTCTAATCCTCCCTTCTCTTAATACCATAGGTTTGAGAATCCTCCATTCTCTTAATACAATAGATTTGAGAATGTGCCCTTATTTTAATACAATAGATTTGAGAATGCTCCCTCCTTTTAATACAATAGATTTGAGAATGTGCCATTCTTTTAGTACAATAGATTTGAGAATGATCCCTTCTCTTAATACAATAGATTTGAGAATGCTCCCTTCTCTTAATACCATAGGTTTGAGAATTCCAGGTTCTCTTAATACAATAGATTTGAGAATGTGCTCTTTTCTTAATACAATAGATTTGAGAATGCTCCCTTCTCTTAAGACCATAGATTTGAGAATGCTCGCTTCTCTTATTACAATAGATTTGAGAATGTCCCATTCCCTTAGTACGATATATTTGAGAATGCTCCCTTCTCTTAATACAATAGGTTTGAGAATGTGCCCTTCTCTTAATACCATAGATTTGGGAATGTGACCTCTTAATACAATAGATTTGAGAATCCTCCCTTCTGTTAATACAGTAGATTTGATAATGCTCCCTTCTCTTATTACAATAGATTTGAGAATGCTCCCTTCCTCTTATTACAACAGATTTTAGAATGCTCCTTTCTCTTAATACAATAGATTTGTGAATGTGCTTTTCTCTTAATACAATAGATTTGAGAATGTGCCCTTCTCTTATTACAATAGATTTGAGAATGTGCCCTTCTCTCCATACAGTAGATTTGAGAATGTGCCCTTTCTTAATACAATAGATTTGAGAATGTGCCCTTCTCTTATTACAATAGATTTGAGAATGTGCCCTTCTCTCCGTACAGTAGATTTGAGAATGTGCCCTTCTCTTAATACAATAGATGTGAGAATCCTCCCTTCTCTTAGAACAATAGATTTGAGAATACTCCCTTTTCTTAATACAATAGATTTGAGAATGCTCCCTTTTCTTAATACCATAGATTTGAGAATGCTCCCTTCTCTTAATACAATAGATTTGAGAATGCTCCCTTCTCTTAGTACAATGGATTTGAGACTGCTCCCTTCTCTTAATACCCTAGGTTTGAGAATACTCTCCCTTCTCTTAAGACAATAGATTTGAGAATGCTCCATTCCCTTAATACAACAGGTTTGAGAATCATCCATTCTCTTAATACAATAGATTTGTGAATGCTCCCTTCCCTTAATACAATAGATTTTTTAATGCTCCCTTCTCTTAATACCATAGGTTTGAGAATCCTCCATTCTCTTAATACAATAGATTTGAGAATGTGCCCTTATTTTAATACAATAGATTTGAGAATGCTCCCTCCTTTTAATACAATAGATTTGAGAATGTGCCATTCTTTTAGTACAATAGATTTGAGAATGCTCCCTTATCTTAATACAATAGATTTGAGAATGCTCCCTTCTCTTAATACCATAGGTTTGAGAATTCCAGGTTCTCTTAATACAATAGATTTGAGAATGTGCTCTTTTCTTAATACAATAGATTTGAGAATGCTCCCTTCTCTTAATACCATAGTTTTGAGAATTCTCCGTTCTCTTAATACAATAGATTTGAGAATGTGCCCTTCTCTTAATACAATAGATTTGAGAATGCTACCTTCTCTTATTAGAATAGATTTGAGAATGCACTCTTCTCTTATTACAATAGATTTGAGAATGTGCCCTTCTCTTAAAACAATGGATTTGAGAATGCTCCCTTCTCTTAATACAATAGATTTCAGAATGCTCCTTTCTCTTAATACAATGGATTTGAGAATGCTCCCTTCTCTTAATACCATGGGTTTGAGAATACTCCCTTCTCTTAATAATATAGATTTGAGTATGCTCCCTTCTCTTAATACAATAGGTTTGAGAATCCACCATTCTCTTAATTCAATGGATTTGAGAATGTGCCCTCTCTTAATACAATAGATTTGAGAATGTTCCCTTCTTTTAATACAATAGATTTGAGAATGCACTGTTCTCTTGATACAATAGGTTTGAGAATCCTCCATTCTCTTAATACAATGGATTTGAGAATGTGCCCTTCTCTCAATACAAAAGATTTGAGAATGTGCCCTCTCTTAAGACAATAGATTTGAGAATGTTCCCTTCTCTTAATACAATAGATTTGATAATTCTCCATTCTCTTAATACAATAGATTTGAGAATGCTACCTTCTCTTATTAGAATAGATTTGAGAATGTGCCCTTCTCTTAATACAATAGATTTGAGAATGTTCCCTTCTTTTAATACAATAGATTTGAGAATGCACTGTTCTCTTAATACAATAGGTTTGAGAATCCTCCATTCTCTTAATACAATAGATTTCAGAATCTTCCCTCTCTTAATACAATAGATTTGATAATCCTCTATTCTCTTAATACAATAGATTTGAGAATGCTACCTTCTCTTATTAGAATAGATTTGAGAATGCACTCTTCTCTTAATACAATATGTTTGAGAATCCTCCATTCTCTTAATACAATAGATTTGAGAATCCTCCATTCTCTTAATACAACAGAATTGAGAATGCTCCCTTCTCTTATTACAATCGATTTGAGAATGTGCCCTTCTCTTAATACAATGGATTTGAGAATGCTCCCTTCTCTTAATACAATAGATTTGAGAATGCTGCCTTCTCTTATTGCAATAGATTTGAGAGTGTGCCCTTCTCTTAATACAATAGATTTGAGAATGCTCCCCTCTCTTATTACAATAGATTTGAGAATGTGCCCTTCCCTTAGTACCATATATTTGAGAATGCTCCCTTCTCTTAATACAATAGGTTTGAGAATGTGCCCTTCTCTTACTACCATAGATTTGGGAATGTGACCTCTTAATACAATAGATTTGAGAATCCTCCCTTCTGTTAATACAGTAGATTTGATAATGCTCCCTTCTCTTATTACAATAGATTTGAGAATGCTCCGTTCCTCTTATTACAACAGATTTTAGAATGCTCCTTTCTCTTAATACAATAGATTTGTGAATGTGCCCTTCTCTTAATACAATAGATTTGAGAATGTGCCCTTCTCTTATTACAATAGATTTGATAATCCTCTATTCTCTTAATACAATAGATTTGAGAATGCTACCTTCTCTTATTAGAATAGATTTGAGAATGCACTCTTCTCTTAATACAATATGTTTGAGAATCCTCCATTCTCTTAATACAATAGATTTGAGAATCCTCCATTCTCTTAATACAACAGAATTGAGAATGCTCCCTTCTCTTATTACAATCGATTTGAGAATGTGCCCTTCTCTTAATACAATGGATTTGAGAATGCTCCCTTCTCTTAATACAATAGATTTGAGAATGCTGCCTTCTCTTATTGCAATAGATTTGAGAGTGTGCCCTTCTCTTAATACAATAGATTTGAGAATGCTCCCCTCTCTTATTACAATAGATTTGAGAATGTGCCCTTCCCTTAGTACCATATATTTGAGAATGCTCCCTTCTCTTAATACAATAGGTTTGAGAATGTGCCCTTCTCTTACTACCATAGATTTGGGAATGTGACCTCTTAATACAATAGATTTGAGAATCCTCCCTTCTGTTAATACAGTAGATTTGATAATGCTCCCTTCTCTTATTACAATAGATTTGAGAATGCTCCGTTCCTCTTATTACAACAGATTTTAGAATGCTCCTTTCTCTTAATACAATAGATTTGTGAATGTGCCCTTCTCTTAATACAATAGATTTGAGAATGTGCCCTTCTCTTATTACAATAGATTTGAGAATGTGCCCTTCTCTCCATACAGTAGATTTGAGAATGTGCCCTTCTCTTAATACAATAGATTTGAGAATGTGCCCTTCTCTTATTACACTAGATTTGAGAATGTGCCCTTCTCTCCGTACAGTAGATTTGAGAACGTGCCCTTCTCTTAATACAATAGATTTGAGAATGTGCTCTTTTCTTAATACAATAGATTTGAGAATGCTCCCTTCTCTTAATACCATAGGTTTGAGAATTCTCCGTTCTCTTAATACAATAGATTTGAGAATGTGCCCTTCTCTTAATACAATAGATTTGAGAATCCTCCATTCTCTTATTACAATAGATTTGAGAATGTGCCCTTCTCGTAATACAATGGATTTGAGAATGCTCCTTTCTCTTAATACAATAGATTTGAGAATGCTGCCTTCTCTTATTGCAATAGATTTGAGAATGTGCCCTTCTCTTAATACCATAGATTTCAGAATGCTCCTTTCTCTTAATACAATGGATTTGAGAATTCTCCCTTCTCTTAATACAATAGATTTCAGAATGCTCCCTTCTCTTAATACAATGGATTTGAGAATGCTCCCTTCTCTTAATACCATAGGTTTGAGAATACTCCCTTCTCTTAATAATATAGATTTGAGTATGCTCCCTTCTCTTAATACAATAGGTTTGAGAATCCACCATTTTCTTAATTCAATAGATTTGAGAATGTGCCCTCTCTTAATACAATAGATTTGAGAATGTTCCCTTCTTTTAATACAATAGATTTGAGAATGCACTGTTCTCTTAATACAATAGGTTTGAGAATCCTCCATTCTCTTAATACAATGGATTTGAGAATGTGCCCTTCTCTTAATACAAAAGATTTGAGAATGTGCCCTCTCTTAAGACAATAGATTTGAGAATGTTCCCTTCTCTTAATACAATAGATTTGATAATTCTCCATTCTCTTAATACAATAGATTTGAGAATGCTACCTTCTCTTATTAGAATAGATTTGAGAATGTGCCCTTCTCTTAATACAATAGATTTGAGAATGTTCCCTTCTTTTAATACAATAGATTTGAGAATGCACTGTTCTCTTAATACAATAGGTTTGAGAATCCTCCATTCTCTTAATACAATAGATTTCAGAATCTTCCCTCTCTTAATACAATAGATTTGATAATCCTCCATTCTCTTAATACAATAGATTTGAGAATGCTGCCTTCTCTTATTAGAATAGATTTGAGAATGCACTCTTCTCTTAATACAATATGTTTGAGAATCCTCCATTCTCTTAATACAATAGATTTGAGAATCCTCCATTCTCTTAATACAATAGAATTGAGAATCCTCCCTTCTCTTATTACAATAGATTTGAGAATGTGCCCTTCTCTTAATATAATGGATTTGAGAATGCTCCCTTCTCTTGATACAATAGATTTGAGAATGCTGCCTTCTCTTATTGCAATAGATTTGAGAGTGTGCCCTTCTCTTCATACAATAGATTTGAGAATGCTCCCCTCTCTTATTACAATAGATTTGAGAATGTGCCCTTCCCTTAGTACCATATATTTGAGAATGCTCCCTTCTCTTAATACAATAGGTTTGAGAATGTGCCCTTCTCATACTACCATAGATTTGGGAATGTGACCTCTTAATACAATAGATTTGAGAATCCTCCCTTCTGTTAATACAGTAGATTTGATAATGCTCCCTTCTCTTATTAAAATAGATTTGAGAATGCTCCCTTCCTCTTATTACAACAGATTTTAGAATGCTCCTTTCTCTTAATACAATAGATTTGTGAATGTGCCCTTCTCTTACTACCATAGAATGGGGAATGTGACCTCTTAATACAATAGATTTGAGAATCCTCCCTTCTCTTGATACCATAGGTTTGAGAATCCTCCATTCTCTTAATACAATAGATTTGAGAATGTGCCCTTATTTTAATACAATAGATTTGAGAATGCTCCCTCCTTTTAATACAATAGATTTGAGAATGTGCCGCCATTCTTTTAGTACAATAGATTTGAGAATGATCCCTTCTCTTAATACAATACATTTGAGAATGCTCCCTTCTCTTAATACCATAGGTTTGAGAATTCCAGGTTCTCTTAATACAATAGATTTGAGAATGTGCTCTTTTCTTAATACAATAGATTTGAGAATGCTCCCTTCTCTTAAGACCATAGATTTGAGAATGCTCGCTTCTCTTATTACAATAGATTTGAGAATGTGCCCTTCCCTTAGTACCATATATTTGAGAATGCTCCCTTCTCTTAATACAATAGGTTTGAGAATGTGCCCTTCTCTTAATACCATAGATTTGGGAATGTGACCTCTTAATACAATAGATTTGAGAATCCTCCCTTCTGTTAATACAGTAGATTTGATAATGCTCCCTTCTCTTATTACAATAGATTTGAGAATGCTCCCTTCCTCTTATTACAACAGATTTTAGAATGCTCCTTTCTCTTAATACAATAGATTTGTGAATGTGCCCTTCTCTTAATACAATAGATTTGAGAATGTGCCCTTCTCTTATTACAATAGATTTGAGAATGTGCCCTTCTCTCCATACAGTAGATTTCAGAATGTGCCCTTCTCTTAATACAATAGATTTGAGAATGTGCCCTTCTCTTATTACAATAGATTTGAGAATGTGCCCTTCTCTCCATACAGTAGATTTGAGAATGTTCCCTTCTCTTAATACAATAGATTTGAGAATGTGCCCTTCTCTTAATACAATAGATTTGAGAATATGCTCTTCTCTTAATACAATAGATTTGAGAATGTGCCCTTCTCTTAATACAATAGATTTGATAATGCTCCCTTCTCATAATACCATAGATTTGATAATGCTCGCTTCTCTTATTACAATAGATTTGAGAATGTGCCTTTCCCTTAGTACCATATATTTGAGAATGCTCCCTTCTCTTAATACAATAGATTTGAGAATGTGCCCTTCTCTTAATACAATAGATTTGAGAATATGCTCTTCTCTTAATACAATAGATTTGAGAATGTGCCCTTCTCTTAATACAATAGATTTGATAATGCTCCCTTCTCTAAATACATTAGGTTTGAGAATGTGCCCTTCTCTTAATACAATAGATGTGAGAATCCTCCCTTCTCTTAGAACAATAGATTTGAGAATACTCCCTTTTCTTAATACAATAGATTTGAGAATGCTCCCTTTTCTTAATACCATAGATTTGAGAATGCTCCCTTCTCTTAATACAATAGATTTGAGAATGCTCCCTTCTCTTAGTACAATGGATTTGAGACTGCTCCCTTCTCTTAATACCCTAGGTTTGAGAATACTCTCCCTTCTCTTAAGACAATAGATTTGAGAATGCTCCATTCCCTTAATACAACAGGTTTGAGAATCCTCCATTCTCTTAATACAATAGATTTGTGAATGCTCCCTTCCCTTAATACAATAGATTTTCTAATGCTCCCTTCTCTTAATACCATAGGTTTGAGAATCCTCCATTCTCTTAATACAATAGATTTGAGAATGTGCCCTTATTTTAATACAATAGATTTGAGAATGCTCCCTCCTTTTAATACAATAGATTTGAGAATGTGCCATTCTTTTTGTACAATAGATTTGAGAATGATCCCTTCTCTTAATACAATAGATTTGAGAATGCTCCCTTCTCTTAATACCATAGGTTTGAGAATTCCAGGTTCTCTTAATACAATAGATTTGAGAATGTGCTCTTTTCTTAATACAATAGATTTGAGAATGCTCCCTTCTCTTAAGACCATAGATTTGAGAATGCTCGCTTCTCTTATTACAATAGATTTGAGAATGTCCCAGTCCCTTAGTACCATATATTTGAGAATGCTCCCTTCTCTTAATACAATAGGTTTGAGAATGTGCCCTTCTCTTAATACCATAGATTTGGGAATGTGACCTCTTAATACAATAGATTTGAGAATCCTCCCTTCTGTTAATACAGTAGATTTGATAATGCTCCCTTCTCTTATTACAATAGATTTGAGAATGCTCCCTTCCTCTTATTACAACAGATTTTAGAATGCTCCTTTCTCTTAATACAATAGATTTGTGAATGTGCCCTTCTCTTAATACAATAGATTTGAGAATGTGCCCTTCTCTTATTACAATAGATTTGAGAATGTGCCCTTCTCTCCATACAGTAGATTTGAGAATTAGCCCTTCTCTTAATACAATAGATTTGAGAATGTGCCCTTCTCTTATTACAATAGATTTGAGAATGTTCCCTTCTCTCCGTACAGTAGATTTGAGAATGTGCCCTTCTCTTAATACAATAGATGTGAGAATCCTCCCTTTTCTTAATACAATAGATTTGAGAATGCTCCCTTTTCTTAATACAATAGATTTGAGAATGCTCCCTTTTCTTAATACCATAGATTTGAGAATGCTCCCTTTTCTTAATACCATAGATTTGAAAATGCTCCCTTCTCTTAATACAACAGATTTGAGAATGCTCCCTTCTCTTAGTACAATGGATTTGAGACGGCTCCCTTCTCTTAATACCCTAGGTTTGAGAATACTCTCCCTTCTCTTAAGACAATAGATTTGAGAATGCTCCATTCCCTTAATACAACAGGTTTGAGAATCATCCATTCTCTTAATACAATAGATTTGTGAATGCTCCCTTCCCTTAATACAATAGATTTTTTAATGCTCCCTTCTCTTAATACCATAGGTTTGAGAATCCTCCATTCTCTTAATACAATAGATTTGAGAATGTGCCCTTATTTTAATACAATAGATTTGAGAATGCTCCCTCCTTTTAATACAATAGATTTGAGAATGTGCCATTCTTTTAGTACAATAGATTTGAGAATGCTCCCTTCTCTTAATACAATAGATTTGAGAATGCTCCCTTCTCTTAATACCATAGGTTTGAGAATTCCAGGTTCTCTTAATACAATAGATTTGAGAATGTGCTCTTTTCTTAATACAATAGATTTGAGAATGCTCCCTTCTCTTAATACCATAGGTTTGAGAATTCTCCGTTCTCTTGATACAATAGATTTGAGAATGTGCCCTTCTCTTAATACAATAGATTTGAGAATGCTACCTTCTCTTATTAGAATAGATTTGAGAATGCACTCTTCTCTTATTACAATAGATTTGAGAATGTGCCCTTCTCTTCAAACAATGGATTTGAGAATGCTCCCTTCTCTTGATACAATAGATTTGAGAATGCTGCCTTCTCTTATTGCAATAGATTTGAGAATGTGCCCTTCTCTTAATACCATAGATTTCAGAATGCTCCCTTCTCTTAATACAATGGATTTGAGAATGCTCCCTTCTCTTAATACCATGGGTTTGAGAATAGTCCCTTCTCTTAATAATATAGATTTGAGTATGCTCCCTTCTCTTAATACAATAGGTTTGAGAATCCACCATTCTCTTAATTCAATGGATTTGAGAATGTGCCCTCTCTTAATACAATAGATTTGAGAATGTTCCCTTCTTTTAATACAATAGATTTGAGAATGCACTGTTCTCTTAATACAATAGGTTTGAGAATCCTCCATTCTCTTAATACAATGGATTTGAGAATGTGCCCTTCTCTCAATACAAATGATTTGAGAATGTGCCCTCTCTTAAGACAATAGATTTGAGAATGTTCCCTTCTCTTAATACAATAGATTTGATAATTCTCCATTCTCTTAATACAATAGATTTGAGAATGCTACCTTCTCTTATTAGAATAGATTTGAGAATGTGCCCTTCTCTTAATACAATAGATTTGAGAATGTTCCCTTCTTTTAATACAATAGATTTGAGAATGTTCCCTTCTTTTAATACAATAGGTTTGAGAATCCTCCATTCTCTTAATACAATAGATTTCAGAATCTTCCCTCTCTTAATACAATAGATTAGATAATCCTCTATTCTCTTAATACAATAGATTTGAGAATGCTACCTTCTCTTATTAGAATAGATTTGAGAATGCACTCTTCTCTTAATACAATATGTTTGAGAATCCTCCATTCTCTTAATACAATAGATTTGAGAATCCTCCATTCTCTTAATACAATAGAATTGAGAATGCTCCCTTCTCTTATTACAATAGATTTGAGAATGTGCCCTTCTCTTAATACAATGGATTTGAGAATGTTCCCTTCTCTTAATACAAAAGATTTGAGAATGCTGCCTTCTCTTATTGCAATAGATTTGAGAGTGTGCCCTTCTCTTAATACAATAGATTTGAGAATGCTCCCCTCTCTTATTACAATAGATTTGAGAATGTGCCCTTCCCTTAGTACCATATATTTGAGAATGCTCCCTTCTCTTAATACAATAGGTTTGAGAATGTGCCCTTCTCTTACTACCATAGATTTGGGAATGTGACCTCTTAATACAGTAGATTTGATAATGCTCCCTTCTCTTATTACAATAGATTTGAGAATGCTCCGTTCCTCTTATTACAACAGATTTTAGAATGCTCCTTTCTCTTAATACAATAGATTTGTGAATGTGCCCTTCTCTTAATACAATAGATTTGAGAATGTGCCCTTCTCTTATTACAATAGATTTGAGAATGTGCCCTTCTCTCCATACAGTAGGTTTGAGAATGTGCCCTTCTCTTATTACACTAGATTTGAGAATGTGCCCTTCTCTCCGTACAGTAGATTTGAGAATGTGCCCTTCTCTTAATACAATAGATTTGAGAATGTGCTCTTTTCTTAATACAATAGATTTGAGAATGCTCCCTTCTCTTAATACCATAGGTTTGAGAATTCTCCGTTCTCTTAATACAATAGATTTGAGAATGTGCCCTTCTCTTAATACAATAGATTTGAGAATCCTCCATTCTCTTAATACAATAGAATTGAGAATGCTCCCTTCTCTTATTACAATAGATTTGAGAATGTGCCCTTCTCGTAATACAATGGATTTGAGAATGCTCCCTTCTCTTAATACAATAGATTTGAGAATGCTGCCTTCTCTTATTGCAATAGATTTGAGAATGTGCCCTTCTCTTAATACCATAGATTTCAGAATGCTCCTTTCTCTTAATACAATGGATTTGAGAATTCTCCCTTCTCTTGATACAATAGATTTCAGAATGCTCCCTTCTCTTAATACAATGGATTTGAGAATGCTCCCTTCTCTTAATACCATAGGTTTGAGAATACTCCCTTCTCTTAATAATATAGATTTGAGTATGCTCCCTTCTCTTAATACAATAGGTTTGAGAATCCACCATTCTCTTAATTCAATAGATTTGAGAATGTGCCCTCTCTTAATACAATAGATTTGAGAATGTTCCCTTCTTTTAATACAATAGATTTGAGAATGCACTGTTCTCTTGATACAATAGGTTTGAGAATCCTCCATTCTCTTAATACAATGGATTTGAGAATGTGCCCTTCTCTTAATACAAAAGATTTGAGAATGTGCCCTCTCTTAAGACAATAGATTTGAGAATGTTCCCTTCTCTTAATACAATAGATTTGATAATTCTCCATTCTCTTAATACAATAGATTTGAGAATGCTACCTTCTCTTATTAGAATAGATTTGAGAATGTGCCCGTCTCTTAATACAATAGATTTGAGAATGTTCCCTTCTTTTAATACAATAGATTTGAGAATGCACTGTTCTCTTAATACAATAGGTTTGAGAATCCTCCATTCTCTTAATACAATAGATTTCAGAATCTTCCCTCTCTTAATACAATAGATTTGATAATCCTCCATTCTCTTAATACAATAGATTTGAGAATGCTGCCTTCTCTTATTAGAATAGATTTGAGAATGCACTCTTCTCTTAATACAATATGTTTGAGAATCCTCCATTCTCTTAATACAATAGATTTGAGAATCCTCCATTCTCTTAATACAATAGAATTGAGAATGCTCCCTTCTCTTATTACAATAGATTTGAGAATGTGCCCTTCTCTTAATACAATGGATTTGAGAATGCTCCCTTCTCTTAATACAATAGATTTGAGAATGCTGCCTTCTCTTATTGCAATAGATTTGAGAATGTGCCCTTCTCTTAATACAATAGATTTGAGAATGTGCCCTTCTCATAATACCATAGATTTGATAATGCTCCCTTCTCTTAATACAATAGATTTGAGAGTGTGCCCTTCTCTTCATACAATAGATTTGAGAATGTGCCCTTCCCTTAGTACCATATATTTGAGAATGCTCCCTTCTCTTAATACAATAGGTTTGAGAATGTGCCCTTCTCTTACTACCATAGATTTGGGAATGTGACCTCTTAATACAATAGATTTGAGAATCCTCCCTTCTGTTAATACAGTAGATTTGATAATGCTCCCTTCTCTTATTACAATAGATTTGAGAATGCTCCCTTCCTCTTATTACAACAGATTTTAGAATGCTCCTTTCTCTTAATACAATAGATTTGTGAATGTGCCCTTCTCTTACTACCATAGATTTGGGAATGTGACCTCTTCATACAATAGATTTGAGAATCCTCCCTTCTCTTAATACCATAGGTTTGAGAATCCTCCATTCTCTTAATACAATAGATTTGAGAATGTGCCCTTATTTTAATACAATAGATTTGAGAATGCTCCCTCCTTTTAATACAATAGATTTGAGAATGTGCTGCCATTCTTTTAGTACAATAGATTTGAGAATGATCCCTTCTCTTAATACAATACATTTGAGAATGCTCCCTTCTCTTAATACCATAGGTTTGAGAATTCCAGGTTCTCTTAATACAATAGATTTGAGAATGTGCTCTTTTCTTAATACAATAGATTTGAGAATGCTCCCTTCTCTTAAGACCATAGATTTGAGAATGCTCGCTTCTCTTATTACAATAGATTTGAGAATGTGCCCTTCCCTTAGTACCATATATTTGAGAATGCTCCCTTCTCTTAATACAATAGGTGTGAGAATGTGCCCTTCTCTTAATACCATAGATTTGGGAATGTGACCTCTTAATACAATAGATTTGAGAATCCTCCCTTCTGTTAATACAGTAGATTTGATAATGCTCCCTTCTCTTATTACAATAGATTTGAGAATGCTCCCTTCCTCTTATTACAACAGATTTTAGAATGCTCCTTTCTCTTAATACAATAGATTTGTGAATGTGCCCTTCTCTTAATACAATAGATTTGAGAATGTGCCCTTCTCTTATTACAATAGATTTGAGAATGTGCCCTTCTCTCCATACAGTAGATTTGAGAATGTGCCCTTCTCTTAATACAATAGATTTGAGAATGTGCCCTTCTCTTATTACAATAGATTTGAGAATGTGCCCTTCTCTCCGTACAGTAGATTTGAGAATGTTCCCTTCTCTTAATACAATAGATTTGAGAATGTGCCCTTCTCTTAATACAATAGATTTGAGAATATGCTCTTCTCTTCATACAATAGATTTGAGAATGTGCCCTTCTCTTAATACAATAGATTTGATAATGCTCCCATCTCTAAATACATTAGGTTTGAGAATGTGCCCTTCTCTTAATACAATAGATGTGAGAATCCTCCCTTCTCTTAGAACAATAGATTTGAGAATACTCCCTTTTCTTAATACAATAGATTTGAGAATGCTCCCTTTTCTTAATACCATAGATTTGAGAATGCTCCCTTCTCTTAGTACAATGGATTTGAGACTGCTCCCTTCTCTTAATACCCTAGGTTTGAGACTACTCTCCCTTCTGTTAAGACAATAGATTTGAGAATGCTCCATTCCCTTAATACAACAGGTTTGAGAATCCTCCATTCTCTTGATACAATAGATTTGAGAATGCTCCCTTCTCTTAGTACAATGGATTTGAGACTGCTCCCTTCTCTTAATACCCTAGGTTTGAGAATACTCTCCCTTCTCTTAAGACAATAGATTTGAGAATGCTCCATTCCCTTAATACCATAGGTTTGAGAATCCTCCATTCTCTTGATACAATAGATTTGAGAATGTGCCCTTATTTTAATACAATAGATTTGAGAATGCTCCCTCCTTTTAATACAATAGATTTGAGAATGTGCCATTCTTTTAGTACAATAGATTTGAGAATGCTCCCTTCTCTTAATACAATAGATTTGAGAATGCTCCCTTCTCTTAATACCATAGGTTTGAGAATACTCCCTTCTCTTAATAATATAGATTTGAGTATGCTCCCTTCTCTTAATACAATAGGTTTGAGAATCCACCATTTTCTTAATTCAATAGATTTGAGAATGTGCCCTCTCTTAATACAATAGATTTGAGAATGTTCCCTTCTTTTAATACAATAGATTTTAGAATGCACTGTTCTCAAAATACAATAGGTTTGAGAATCCTCCATTCTCTTAATACAATGGATTTGAGAATGTGCCCTTCTCTTAATACAAAAGATTTGAGAATGTGCCCTCTCTTAAGACAATAGATTTGAGAATGTTCCCTTCTCTTAATACAATAGATTTGATAATTCTCCATTCTCTTAATACAACAGATTTGAGAATGCTACCTTCTCTTATTAGAATAGATTTGAGAATGTGCCCTTCTCTTAATACAATAGATTTGAGAATGTTCCCTTCTTTTAATACAATAGATTTGAGAATGCACTGTTCTCTTAATACAATAGGTTTGAGAATCCTCCATTCTCTTAATACAATAGATTTCAGAATCTTCCCTCTCTTAATACAATAGATTTGATAATCCTCCATTCTCTTAATACAATAGATTTGAGAATGCTACCTTCTCTTATTAGAATAGATTTGAGAATGCACTCTTCTCTTAATACAATATGTTTGAGAATCCTCCATTCTCTTGATACGATAGATTTTAGAATCCTCCATTCTCTTAATACAATAGATTTGAGAATGTGCCCTTCTCATAATACCATAGATTTGATAATGCTCCCTTCTCTTAATACAATAGATTTGAGAGTGTGCCATTCTCTTAATACACTAGATTTGAGAATGCTCCCCTCTCTTAATACACTAGGTTTGAGAATGTGCCCTTCTCATAATACCATAGATTTGATAATGCTCGCTTCTCTTATTACAATAGATTTGAGAATGTGCCCTTCCCTTAGTACCATATATTTGAGAATGCTCCCTTCTCTTAATACAATAGGTTTGAGAATGTGCCCTTCTCTTAATACCATAGATTTGGGAATGTGACCTCTTAATACAATAGATTTGAGAATCCTCCCTTCTGTTAATACAGTAGATTTGATAATGCTCCCTTCTCTTATTACAATAGATTTGAGAATGCTCCCTTCCTCTTATTACAACAGATTTTAGAATGCTCCTTTCTCTTAATACAATAGATTTGTGAATGTGCCCTTCTCTTAATACAATAGATTTGAGAATGTGCCCTTCTCTTATTACAATAGATTTGAGAATGTGCCCTTCTCTCCATACAGTAGATTTCAGAATGTGCCCTTCTCTTAATACAATAGATTTGAGAATGTGCCCTTCTCTTATTACAATAGATTTGAGAATGTGCCCTTCTCTCCGTACAGTAGATTTGAGAATGTGCCCTTCTCTTAATACAATAGATTTGAGAATGTGCCCTTCTCTTAATACAATAGATTTGAGAATATGCTCTTCTCTTAATACAATAGATTTGAGAATGTGCCCTTCTCTTAATACAATAGATTTGATAATGCTCCCTTCTCTAAATACATTAGGTTTGAGAATGTGCCCTTCTCTTAATACAATAGATGTGAGAATCCTCCCTTCTCTTAGAACAATAGATTTGAGAATACTCCCTTTTCTTAATACAATAGATTTGAGAATGCTCCCTTTTCTTAATACCATAGATTTGAGAATGCTCCCTTCTCTTAATACAATAGATTTGAGAATGCACCCTTCTCTTAGTACAATGGATTTGAGACTGCTCCCTTCTCTTAATACCCTAGGTTTGAGAATACTCTCCCTTCTCTTAAGACAATAGATTTGAGAATGCTCCATTCCCTTAATACTACAGGTTTGAGAATCCTCCATTCTCTTAATACAATAGATTTGAAAATGTGCTCTCTTAATACAATAGATTTGAGAATGTGCCCTTCTCTTAATACAATAGATTTGAAAATGTTCCCTTCTCTTAATACAATAGATTTGAGAATGTGCGCTTCTCTTAATGCAATGGATTTGAGAATGCTCCCTTCTTTTAATACCATAGATTTGAGAATGTACCCTTCTCTTAATACAGTAGATTTGAGAATGCTCCCTTTCCTTTTATGCAGTAGATTTGAGAATGCTCCCTTCTCTTAATACCATAGATTTGAGAATGTGCCCTTCTCTTAATACCATAGATTTGAGAATGCTCCCTTATCTTATTACAGTAGATTTGAGAATACACACTTCCCTTAACACAATAGATTTGAGAATGTGCCCTTCTCTTAATACAATAGATTTGTGAATGCTCCCTTCCCTTAATACAATAGATTTGAGAATGCTCCCTTCTCTTAATACCATAGGTTTGAGAATTCCAGGTTCTCTTAATACAATAGATTTGAGAATGTGCCCTTCTCTTAATACAATAGATTTGAGAACGCTCCCTTTTCTTAATACCATAGATTTCAGAATGCTCCATTCTCTTAATACAATGGATTTGAGAATTCTCCCTTCTCTTAATACAATAGATTTCAGAATGCTCCCTTCTCTTAATACAATGGATTTGAGAATGCTCCCTTCTCTTAATACCATAGGTTTGAGAATACTCCCTTCTCTTAATAATATAGATTTGAGTATGCTCCCTTCTCTTAATACAATAGGTTTGAGAATCCACCATTCTCTTAATTCAATAGATTTGAGAATGTGCCCTCTCTTAATACAATAGATTTGAGAATGTTCCCTTCTTTTAATACAATAGATTTTAGAATGCACTGTTCTCTTAATACAATAGGTTTGAGAATCCTCCATTCTCTTAATACAATGGATTTGAGAATGTGCCCTCTCTTAAGACAATAGATTTGAGAATGTTCCCTTCTCTTAATACAATAGATTTGATACTTCTCCATTCTCTTAATACAATAGATTTGAGAATGCTACCTTCTCTTATTAGAATAGATTTGAGAATGCTACCTTCTCTTATTAGAATAGATTTGAGAATGTGCCCTTCTCTTAATACAATAGATTTGAGAATGTTCCCTTCTTTTAATACAATAGATTTGAGAATGCACTGTTCTCTTAATACAATAGGTTTGAGAATCCTCCATTCTCTTAATACAATAGATTTCAGAATCTTCCCTCTCTTAATACAATAGATTTGATAATCCTCCATTCTCTTAATACAATAGATTTGAGAATGCTACCTTCTCTTATTAGAATAGATTTGAGAATGCACTCTTCTCTTAATACAATATGTTTGAGAATCCTCCATTCTCTTAATACAATAGATTTGAGAATCCTCCATTCTCTTAATACAATAGATTTGAGAATGTGCCCTTCTCATAATACCATAGATTTGATAATGCTCCCTTCCCTTAATACAATAGATTTGAGAGTGTGCCCTTCTCTTAATACAATAGATTTGAGAATGCTCCCCTCTCTTAATACACTAGGTTTGAGAATGTGCCCTTCTCATTATACCATAGATTTGATAATGCTCGCTTCTCTTATTACAATAGATTTGAGAATGTGCCCTTCCCTTAGTACCATATATTTGAGAATGCTCCCTTCTCTTAATACAATAGGTTTGAGAATGTGCCCTTCTCTTAATACCATAGATTTGGGAATGTGACCTCTTAATACAATAGATTTGAGAATCCTCCCTTCTGTTAATACATTAGATTTGATAATGCTCCCTTCTCTTATTACAATAGATTTGAGAATGCTCCCTTCCTCTTATTACAACAGATTTTAGAATGCTCCTTTCTCTTAATACAATAGATTTGTGAATGTGCCCTTCTCTTAATACAATAGATTTGAGAATGTGCCCTTCTCTTATTACAATAGATTTGAGAATGTGCCCTTCTCTCCATACAGTAGATTTGAGAATGTGCCCTTCTCTTAATACAATAGATTTGAGAATGTGCCCTTCTCTTATTACAATAGATTTGAGAATGTGCCCTTCTCTCCGTACAGTAGATTTGAGAATGTGCCCTTCTCTTAATACAATAGACTTGAGAATGTGCCCTTCTCTTAATACAATAGATTTGAGAATATGCTCTTCTCTTAATACAATAGATTTGAGAATGTGCCCTTCTCTTAATATAATAGATTTGATAATGCTCCCATCTCTAAATACATTAGGTTTGAGAATGTGCCCTTCTCTTAATACAATAGATGTGAGAATCCTCCCTTCTCTTAGAACAATAGATTTGAGAATACTCCCTTTTCTTAATACAATAGATTTGAGAATGCTCCCTTTTCTTAATACCATAGATTTGAGAATGCTCCCTTCTCTTAATACAATAGATTTGAGAATGCACCCTTCTCTTAGTACAATGGATTTGAGACTGCTCCCTTCTCTTAATACCCTAGGTTTGAGAATACTCTCCCTTCTCTTAAGACAATAGATTTGAGAATGCTCCATTCCCTTAATACAACAGGTTTGAGAATCCTCCATCCTCTTAATACAATAGATTTGAAAATGTGCTCTCTTAATACAATAGATTTGAGAATGTGCCCTTCTCTTAATACAATAGATTTGAAAATGTTCCCTTCTCTTAATACAATAGATTTGAGAATGTGCGCTTCTCTTAATGCAATGGATTTGAGAATGCTCCCTTCTTTTAATACCATAGATTTGAGAATGTACCCTTCTCTTAATACAGTAGATTTGAGAATGCTCCCTTTCCTTTCATGCAGTAGATTTGAGAATGCTCCCTTCTCTTAATACCATAGATTTGAGAATGTGCCCTTCTCTTAATACCATAGATTTGAGAATGCTCCCTTATCTTATTACAGTATATTTGAGAATACACACTTCCCTTAACACAATAGATTTGAGAATGTGCCCTTCTCTTAATACAATAGATTTGTGAATGCTCCCTTCCTTTAATACAATAGATTTTTTAATGCTCCCATCTCTTAATTCCATAGGTTTGAGAATCCTCCATTCTCTTAATACAATAGATTTGAGAATGTGCCCTTATTTTAATACAATAGATTTGAGAATGCTCCCTCCTTTTAATACAATAGATTTGAGAATGTGCCATTCTTTTAATACAATAGATTTGAGAATGCTCCCTTCTCTTAATACAATAGATTTGAGAATGCTCCCTTCTCTTAATACCATAGGTTTGAGAATTCCAGGTTCTCTTAATACAATAGATTTGAGAATGTGCTCTTTTCTTAATACAATAGATTTGAGAATGCTCCCTTCTCTTAAGACCATAGATTTGAGAATGCTCCCTTCTCTTAGTGCAATATATTTGAGAATGCTCCCTTCTCTTAATACCATAGGTTTGAGAATTCTCCGTTCTCTTAATACAATAGATTTGAGAATGTGCCCTTCTCTTAATACAATAGATTTGAGAATGCTCCCTTCTCTTAATACCATAGATTTCAGAATGCTCCTTTCTCTTAATACAATGGATTTGAGAATTCTCCCTTCTCTTAATACAATAGATTTCAGAATGCTCCCTTCTCTTAATACAATGGATTTGAGAATGCTCCCTTCTCTTAATACCATAGATTTGAGAATACTCCCTTCTCTTAATAATATAGATTTGAGTATGCTCCCTTCTCTTAATACAATAGGTTTGAGAATCCACCATTTTCTTAATTCAATAGATTTGAGAATGTGCCCTCTCTTAATACAATAGATTTGAGAATGTTCCCTTCTTTTAATACAATAGATTTTAGAATGCACTGTTCTCAAAATACAATAGGTTTGAGAATCCTCCATTCTCTTAATACAATGGATTTGAGAATGTGCCCTTCTCTTAATACAAAAGATTTGAGAATGTGCCCTCTCTTAAGACAATAGATTTGAGAATGTTCCCTTCTCTTAATACAATAGATTTGATAATTCTCCATTCTCTTAATACAACAGATTTGAGAATGCTACCTTCTCTTATTAGAATAGATTTGAGAATGTGCCCTTCTCTTAATACAATAGATTTGAGAATGTTCCCTTCTTTTAATACAATAGATTTGAGAATGCACTGTTCTCTTAATACAATAGGTTTGAGAATCCTCCATTCTCTTAATACAATAGATTTCAGAATCTTCCCTCTCTTAATACAATAGATTTGATAATCCTCCATTCTCTTAATACAATAGATTTGAGAATGCTACCTTCTCTTATTAGAATAGATTTGAGAATGCACTCTTCTCTTAATACAATATGTTTGAGAATCCTCCATTCTCTTGATACGATAGATTTTAGAATCCTCCATTCTCTTAATACAATAGATTTGAGAATGTGCCCTTCTCATAATACCATAGATTTGATAATGCTCCCTTCTCTTAATACAATAGATTTGAGAGTGTGCCATTCTCTTAATACACTAGATTTGAGAATGCTCCCCTCTCTTAATACACTAGGTTTGAGAATGTGCCCTTCTCATAATACCATAGATTTGATAATGCTCGCTTCTCTTATTACAATAGATTTGAGAATGTGCCCTTCCCTTAGTACCATATATTTGAGAATGCTCCCTTCTCTTAATACAATAGGTTTGAGAATGTGCCCTTCTCTTAATACCATAGATTTGGGAATGTGACCTCTTAATACAATAGATTTGAGAATCCTCCCTTCTGTTAATACAGTAGATTTGATAATGCTCCCTTCTCTTATTACAATAGATTTGAGAATGCTCCCTTCCTCTTATTACAACAGATTTTAGAATGCTCCTTTCTCTTAATACAATAGATTTGTGAATGTGCCCTTCTCTTAATACAATAGATTTGAGAATGTGCCCTTCTCTTATTACAATAGATTTGAGAATGTGCCCTTCTCTCCATACAGTAGATTTGAGAATGTGCCCTTCTCTTAATACAATAGATTTGAGAATGTGCCCTTCTCTTATTACAATAGATTTGAGAATGTGCCCTTCTCTCCGTACAGTAGATTTGAGAATGTGCCCTTCTCTTAATACAATAGATTTGAGAATGTGCCCTTCTCTTAATACAATAGATTTGAGAATATGCTCTTCTCTTAATACAATAGATTTGAGAATGTGCCCTTCTCTTAATACAATAGATTTGATAATGCTCCCTTCTCTAAATACATTAGGTTTGAGAATGTGCCCTTCTCTTAATACAATAGATGTGAGAATCCTCCCTTCTCTTAGAACAATAGATTTGAGAATACTCCCTTTTCTTAATACAATAGATTTGAGAATGCTCCCTTTTCTTAATACCATAGATTTGAGAATGCTCCCTTCTCTTAATACAATAGATTTGAGAATGCACCCTTCTCTTAGTACAATGGATTTGAGACTGCTCCCTTCTCTTAATACCCTAGGTTTGAGAATACTCTCCCTTCTCTTAAGACAATAGATTTGAGAATGCTCCATTCCCTTAATACTACAGGTTTGAGAATCCTCCATTCTCTTAATACAATAGATTTGAAAATGTGCTCTCTTAATACAATAGATTTGAGAATGCTCCCTCCTTTTAATACAATAGATTTGAGAATGTGCCCTTCTCTTAATACAATAGATTTGAGAATGCTCCCTTCCCTTAATACAATAGATTTGAGAATGCTCCCTTCTCTTAATACCATAGGTTTGAGAATTCCAGGTTCTCTTAATACAATAGATTTGAGAATGTGCCCTTCTCTTAATACAATAGATTTGAGAATGCTCCCTTTTCTTAATACCATAGATTTCAGAATGCTCCTTTCTCTTAATACAATGGATTTGAGAATTCTCCCTTCTCTTAATACAATAGATTTCAGAATGCTCCCTTCTCTTAATACAATGGATTTGAGAATGCTCCCTTCTCTTAATACCATAGGTTTGAGAATACTCCCTTCTCTTAATAATATAGATTTGAGTATGCTCCCTTCTCTTAATACAATAGGTTTGAGAATCCACCATTCTCTTAATTCAATAGATTTGAGAATGTGCCCTCTCTTAATACAATAGATTTGAGAATGTTCCCTTCTTTTAATACAATAGATTTGAGAATGCACTGTTCTCTTAATACAATAGGTTTGAGAATCCTCCATTCTCTTAATACAATGGATTTGAGAATGTGCCCTCTCTTAAGACAATAGATTTGAGAATGTTCCCTTCTCTTAATACAATAGATTTGATAATTCTCCATTCTCTTAATACAATAGATTTGAGAATGCTACCTTCTCTTATTAGAATAGATTTGAGAATGCTACCTTCTCTTATTAGAATAGATTTGAGAATGTGCCCTTCTCTTAATACAATAGATTTGAGAATGTTCCCTTCTTTTAATACAATAGATTTGAGAATGCACTGTTCTCTTAATACAATAGGTTTGAGAATCCTCCATTCTCTTAATACAATAGATTTCAGAATCTTCCCTCTCTTAATACAATAGATTTGATAATCCTCCATTCTCTTAATACAATAGATTTGAGAATGCTACCTTCTCTTATTAGAATAGATTTGAGAATGCACTCTTCTCTTAATACAATATGTTTGAGAATCCTCCATTCTCTTAATACAATAGATTTGAGAATCCTCCATTCTCTTAATACAATAGATTTGAGAATGTGCCCTTCTCATAATACCATAGATTTGATAATGCTCCCTTCTCTTAATACAATAGATTTGAGAGTGTGCCCTTCTCTTAATACAATAGATTTGAGAATGCTCCCCTCTCTTAATACACTAGGTTTGAGAATGTGCCCTTCTCATAATACCATAGATTTGATAATGCTCGCTTCTCTTATTACAATAGATTTGAGAATGTGCCCTTCCCTTAGTACCATATATTTGAGAATGCTCCCTTCTCTTAATACAATAGGTTTGAGAATGTGCCCTTCTCTTAATACCATAGATTTGGGAATGTGACCTCTTAATACAATAGATTTGAGAATCCTCCCTTCTGTTAATACAGTAGATTTGATAATGCTCCCTTCTCTTATTACAATAGATTTGAGAATGCTCCCTTCCTCTTATTACAACAGATTTTAGAATGCTCCTTTCTCTTAATACAATAGATTTGTGAATGTGCCCTTCTCTTAATACAATAGATTTGAGAATGTGCCCTTCTCTTATTACAATAGATTTGAGAATGTGCCCTTCTCTCCATACAGTAGATTTGAGAATGTGCCCTTCTCTTAATACAATAGATTTGAGAATGTGCCCTTCTCTTATTACAATAGATTTGAGAATGTGCCCTTCTCTCCGTACAGTAGATTTGAGAATGTGCCCTTCTCTTAATACAATAGACTTGAGAATGTGCCCTTCTCTTAATACAATAGATTTGAGAATATGCTCTTCTCTTAATACAATAGATTTGAGAATGTGCCCTTCTCTTAATACAATAGATTTGATAATGCTCCCATCTCTAAATACATTAGGTTTGAGAATGTGCCCTTCTCTTAATACAATAGATGTGAGAATCCTCCCTTCTCTTAGAACAATAGATTTGAGAATACTCCCTTTTCTTAATACAATAGATTTGAGAATGCTCCCTTTTCTTAATACCATAGATTTGAGAATGCTCCCTTCTCTTAATACAATAGATTTGAGAATGCACCCTTCTCTTAGTACAATGGATTTGAGACTGCTCCCTTCTCTTAATACCCTAGGTTTGAGAATACTCTCCCTTCTCTTAAGACAATAGATTTGAGAATGCTCCATTCCCTTAATACAACAGGTTTGAGAATCCTCCATCCTCTTAATACAATAGATTTGAAAATGTGCTCTCTTAATACAATAGATTTGAGAATGTGCCCTTCTCTTAATACAATAGATTTGAAAATGTTCCCTTCTCTTAATACAATAGATTTGAGAATGTGCGCTTCTCTTAATGCAATGGATTTGAGAATGCTCCCTTCTTTTAATACCATAGATTTGAGAATGTACCCTTCTCTTAATACAGTAGATTTGAGAATGCTCCCTTTCCTTTCATGCAGTAGATTTGAGAATGCTCCCTTCTCTTAATACCATAGATTTGAGAATGTGCCCTTCTCTTAATACCATAGATTTGAGAATGCTCCCTTATCTTATTACAGTATATTTGAGAATACACACTTCCCTTAACACAATAGATTTGAGAATGTGCCCTTCTCTTAATACAATAGATTTGTGAATGCTCCCTTCCTTTAATACAATAGATTTTTTAATGCTCCCATCTCTTAATTCCATAGGGTTGAGAATCCTCCATTCTCTTAATACAATAGATTTGAGAATGTGCCCTTATTTTAATACAATAGATTTGAGAATGCTCCCTCCTTTTAATACAATAGATTTGAGAATGTGCCATTCTTTTAATACAATAGATTTGAGAATGCTCCCTTCTCTTAATACAATAGATTTGAGAATGCTCCCTTCTCTTAATACCATAGGTTTGAGAATTCCAGGTTCTCTTAATACAATAGATTTGAGAATGTGCTCTTTTCTTAATACAATAGATTTGAGAATGCTCCCTTCTCTTAAGACCATAGATTTGAGAATGCTCCCTTCTCTTAGTGCAATATATTTGAGAATGCTCCCTTCTCTTAATACCATAGGTTTGAGAATTCTCCGTTCTCTTAATACAATAGATTTGAGAATGTGCCCTTCTCTTAATACAATAGATTTGAGAATGCTCCCTTCTCTTAATACCATAGATTTCAGAATGCTCCTTTCTCTTAATACAATGGATTTGAGAATTCTCCCTTCTCTTAATACAATAGATTTCAGAATGCTCCCTTCTCTTAATACAATGGATTTGAGAATGCTCCCTTCTCTTAATACCATAGATTTGAGAATACTCCCTTCTCTTAATAATATAGATTTGAGTATGCTCCCTTCTCTTAATACAATAGGTTTGAGAATCCACCATTCTCTTAATTCAATAGATTTGAGAATGTGCCCTCTCTTAATACAATAGATTTGAGAATTTTCCCTTCTTTTAATACAATAGATTTGAGAATGCACTGTTCTCTTAATACAATAGGTTTAAGAATCCTCCATTCTCTTAATACAATGGATTTGAGAATGTGCCCTTCTCTTAATACAAAAGATTTGAGAATGTGCCCTCTCTTAATACAATAGATTTGATAATTCTCCATTCTCTTAATACAATAGATTTGAGAATGCTACCTTCTCTTATTAGAATAGATTTGAGAATGTGCCCTTCTCTTAATACAATAGATTTGAGAATGTTCCCTTCTTTTAATACAATAGATTTGAGAATGCACTGTTCTCTTAATACAATAGGTTTGAGAATCCTCCATTCTCTTAATACAATAGATTTCAGAATCTTCCCTCTCTTAATACAATAGATTTGATAATCCTCCATTCTCTTAATACAATAGATTTGAGAATGCTACCTTCTCTTATTAGAATAGATTTGAGAATGCACTCTTCTCTTAATACAATATGTTTGAGAATCCTCCATTCTCTTAATACAATAGATTTGAGAATCCTCCATTCTCTTAATACAATAGAATTGAGAATGCTCGCTTCTCTTATTACAATAGATTTGAGAATGTGCCCTTCTCTTAATACAATGGATTTGAGAATGCTCCCTTCTCTTAATACACTACATTTGAGAATGTGCCCTTCTCTTAATACACTAGATTTGAGAATGTGCCCTTCTCATAATACCATAGATTTGAGAATGTGCCCTTCTCATAATACAATAGATTTGAGAATGCTGCCTTCTCTTATTGCAATAGATTTGAGAATGTGCCCTTCTCATAATACCATAGATTTGATAATGCTCCCTTCTCTTAATACAATAGATTTGAGAGTGTGCCCTTCTCTTAATACAATAGATTTGAGAATGCTCCCCTCTCTTAATACACTAGGTTTGAGAATGTGCCCTTCTCATAATACCATAGATTTGATAATGCTCGCTTCTCTTATTACAATAGATTTGAGAATGTGCCCTTCCCTTAGTACCATATATTTGAGAATGCTCCCTTCTCTTAATACAATAGGTTTGAGAATGTGCCCTTCTCTTAATACCATAGATTTGGGAATGTGACCTCTTAATACAATAGATTTCAGAATCCTCCCTTCTGTTAATACAGTAGATTTGATTATGCTCCCTTCTCTTATTACAATAGATTTGAGAATGCTCCCTTCCTCTTATTACAACAGATTTTAGAATGCTCCTTACTCTTAATACAATAGATTTGTGAATGTGCCCTTCTCTTAATACAATAGATTTGAGAATGCTGCCTTCTCTTATTGCAATAGATTTGAGAATGTGCCCTTCTCTTAATACAATAGATTTGAGAATGTGCCCTTCTCATAATACCATAGATTTGATAATGCTCCCTTCTCTTAATACAATAGATTTGAGAATGTGCCCTTCTCTTAATACAATAGATTTGAGAATGCTCCCCTCTCTTAATACACTAGGTTTGAGAATGTGCCCTTCTCCTAATACCATAGATTTGGGAATGTGACCTCTTGATACAATAGATTTGAGAATCCTCCCTTCTGTTAATACAGTAGATTTGATAATGCTCCCTTCTCTTATTACAATAGATTTGGGAATGCTCCCTTCCTCTTATTACAACAGATTTTAGAATGCTCCTTTCTCTTAATACAATAGATATGTGAATGTGCCCTTCTCTTAATACAATAGATTTGAGAATGTGCCCTTCTCTTATTACAATAGATTTGAGAATGTGCCCTTCTCTCCATACATTAGGTTTGAGAATGTGCCCTTCTCTTGATACAATAGATGTGAGAATGCTGCCCTTCTCTTAATACCAATAGATGTGGGAATGTGCCCTTCTCTTAATACAATGGATTTGAGAATGTGCCCTTCTCTTAATACAATAGATTTGAGAATATGCTCTTCTCTTAATACAATAGATTTGAGAATGTACCCTTCTCTTAATACAATAGGTTTGATAATCCACCATTCTCTTCATACAATAGGTTTGAGAATCCTCCATTCTCTTAATACAATGGATTTGAGAATATGCTCTTCTCTTAATACAATAGATTTGAGAATGTACCCTTCTCTTAATACAATAGGTTTGATAATCCACCATTCTCTTAATACAATAGGTTTGAGAATCCTCCATTCTCTTAATACAATAGATTTGAGAATGTGCCCTTCTCTTATTAAAATAGATTTGAGAATGTGCCCTTCTTTTAATACAATAGATTTGAGAATGTGCCCTTCTCTTAATACAATAGATTTGTGAATGCTCCCTTCTCTTAATACAATAGATTTGAGAATGCTCCCTTCTCTTAATATCATAGATTTGTGAATGCTCCCTTCTCTTAATACCATAGGTTTGAGAATGCTCCGTTCTCTTAATACCATAGATTTGATAATGCTCCCCTCTCTTAATACACTAGGTTTGAGAATGTGCCCTTCTCATAATACCATAGATTTGATAATGCTCGCTTCTCTTATTACAATAGATTTGAGAATGTGCCCTTCCCGTAGTACCATATATTTGAGAATGCTCCCTTCTCTTAATACAATAGGTTTGAGAATGTGCCCTTCTCTTAATACCATAGATTTGGGAATGTGACCTCTTAATACAATAGATTTGAGAATCCTCCCTTCTGTTAATACAGTAGATTTGATAATGCTCCCTTCTCTTATTACAATAGATTTGAGAATGCTCCCTTCCTCTTATTACAACAGATTTTAGAATGCTCCTTTCTCTTAATACAATAGATTTGTGAATGTGCCCTTCTCTTAATACAATAGATTTGAGAATGTGCCCTTCTCTTATTACAATAGATTTGAGAATGTGCGTTTCTCGCCATACAGTAGATTTGAGAATGTGCCCTTCTCTTAATACAATAGATTTGAGAATGTGCCCTTCTCTTATTACAATAGATTTGAGAATGTGCCCTTCTCTCCGTATAGTAGATTTGAGAATGTGCCCTTCTCTTAATACAATAGATTTGAGAATATGCTCTTCTCTTAATACAATAGATTTGTGAATGTGCCCTTCTCTTAATACAATAGATTTGATAATGCTCCCTTCTCTAAATACATTAGGTTTGAGAATGTGCCCTTCTCTTAATACAATAGATGTGAGAATGCTCCCTTCTCTTAATACCATAGATTTGAGAATGTGCCCTTCTCTTAATACAATAGATTTGAGAATGTGCCGTTCTCTTAATACAATAGATTTGAGAATATGGTCTTCTCTTAATACAATAGATTTGAGAATGTACCCTTCTCTTAATACAATAGGTTTGATAATCCACCATTCTCTTAATACAATAGGTTTGAGAATCCTCCATTCTCTTAATACAATAGATTTGAGAATATGCTCTTCTCTTAATACAATAGATTTGAGAATGTACCCTTCTCTTAATACAATAGGTTTGATAATCCACCACTCTCTTAATACAATAGGTTTGAGAATCCTCCATTCTCTTAATACAATAGATTTGTGAATGTGCCCTTCTCGTAATACAATCGATTTGAGAAAGTGCCCTTCTCTTAATACAATAGATTTGAGAATGTGCCCTTCTCTTAATTCAATAGATTTGAGAATCCTCCATTCTCTTAATACAATAGATTTGAGAATGTGCCCTTCTCTTAATACAATAGATTTGAGAATGTTCCCTTCTCTTAATACAATGGATTTGAGAATGCTCCCTTCTCTTATTAAAATAGATTTGAGAATGTGCCCTTCTTTTAATACAATAGATTTGTGAATGCTCCCTTCTCTTAATATCATAGATTTGTGAATGCTCCCTTCTCTTAATACCATAGGTTTGAGAATGCTCCGTTCTCTTAATACAATAGATTTGAGAATGCTCCCTTCTCTTAATACAATAGGTTTAAGAATCCTCAAATCTCTTAATACAATTGATTTGAGAATGCCCCTTCTCTTAATACAATAGATTTGAGAATGTGCCCTTCTCTTAATACAATAGATTTGAGAATGTGCCTTTCTCTTAATACAATAGATTTGAGAATGTGCCCTTCTCTTAATACAATATATTTGAGAATGTGCCCTTCTCTTAATACAATAGATTTGAGAATGTGCCCTTCTCTTAATACAATATATCTGAGAATGCTCCCTTCTCTTAATGCAATAGATTTGAGAATGATCCCTTCTCTTAATACAATAGATTTGAGAATGCTCCCTTCTCTTAATACAATAGGTTTGAGAATGTGCCCGTCTTTTAATACCATAGATTTGAGAATGCTCCCTTCTCTTAATACCATAGATTTGGGAATGCTCCCTTCTGTTAATACAGTAGATTTGATAATGCTCCCTTCTCTTATTACAATAGGTTTGAGAATGATCCCTTCTCTTAGTACAATAGATTTGAGAATGCTCCCTTCTCTTAATACAATAGGTTTGAGAATGTGCCCTTCTCTTAATACCATAGATTTGAGAATGCTCCCTTCTCTTAATACCATAGATTTGGGAATGCTCCCTTCTGTTAATACAGTAGATTTGATAATGCTCCCTTCTCTTATTACAATAGATTTGAGAATGCTCCCTTCTCTTATTACAACAGATTTTAGAATGCTCCTTTCTCTTAATACAATAGATTTGTGAATGTGCCCTTCTCTTAATACAATAGATTTGAGAATGTGCCCTTCTCTTATTACAATAGGTTTGAGAATGTGCCCTTCTCTCCATACAGTAGATTTGAGAATGTGCCCTTCTCTTAATACAATAGATTTCAGAATGTGCCCTTCTCTTATTACAATAGATTTGAGAATGTGCCCTTCTCGCCGTACAGTAGATTTGAGAATGTGCCCTTCTCTTAATACAATAGATTTGAGAATGTGCCCTTCTCTTAATACAATAGATTTGAGAATATGCTCTTCTCTTAATACAATAGATTTGAGAATGTGCCCTTCTCTTAATACATTAGATTTGATAATGCTCCCTTCTCTAAATACATTAGGTTTGAGAATGTGCCCTTCTCTTAATACAATAGATGTGAGAATGCTCCATTCTCTTAATACCATAGATTTGGGAATGTGCCCTTCTCTTAATACAATGGATTTGAGAATGTGCCGTTCTCTTAATACAATAGATTTGAGAATATGCTCTTCTCTTAATACAATAGATTTGAGAATGTACCCTTCTCTTAATACAATAGGTTTGATAATCCACCATTCTCTTAATACAATAGGTTTGAGAATCCTCCATTCTCTTAATACAATAGATTTGAGAATATGCTCTTCTCTTAATACAATAGATTTGAGAATGTACCCTTCTCTTAATACAATAGGTTTGATAATCCACCATTCTCTTAATACAATAGGTTTGAGAATCCTCCATTCTCTTAATACAATAGATTTGTGAATGTGCCCTTCTCGTAATACAATCGATTTGAGAAAGTGCCCTTCTCTTAATACAATAGATTTGAGAATGTGCCCTTCTCTTAATACAATAGATTTGAGAATCCTCCATTCTCTTAATACAATAGATTTGAGAATGTGCCCTTCTCTTAATACAATAGATTTGAGAATGTGCCCTTCTCTTAATACAATAGATTTGAGAATGCTCCCTTCTCTTATTAAAATAGATTTGAGAATGTGCCCTTCTTTTAATACAATAGATTTGTGAATGCTCCCTTCTCTTAATATCATAGATTTGTGAATGCTCCCTTCTCTTAATACCATAGGTTTGAGAATGCTCCCTTCTCTTAATACAATAGATTTGAGAATGTGCCCTTCTCTTAATACAATAGATTTGAGAATGTGCCTTTCTCTTAATACAATAGATTTGAGAATGTGCCCTTCTCTTAATACAATATATTTGAGAATGTGCCCTTCTCTTAATACAATATATTTGAGAATGTGCCCTTCTCTTAATACAATAGATTTGAGAATGTGCCCTTCTCATAATACCATAGATTTGAGTATGATCCCTTCCCTTAGTACAATAGATTTGAGAATGCTCCCTTCTCTTAATACAATAGGTTTGAGAATGTGCCCGTCTCTTAATACCATAGATTTGAGAATGCTCCCTTCTCTTAATACCATAGATTTGGGAATGCTCCCTTCTGTTAATACAGTAGATTTGATAATGCTCCCTTCTCTTATTACAATAGGTTTGAGAATGATCCCTTCTCTTAGTACAATAGATTTGAGAATGCTCCCTTCTCTTAATACAATAGGTTTGAGAATGTGCCCTTCTCTTAATACCATAGATTTGAGAATGCTCCCTTCTCTTAATACCATAGATTTGGGAATGCTCCCTTCTGTTAATACAGTAGATTTGATAATGCTCCCTTCTCTTATTACAATAGATTTGAGAATGCTCCTTTCTCTTAATACAATAGATTTGTGAATGTGCCCTTCTCTTAATACAATAGATTTGAGAATGTGCCCTTCTCTTATTACAATAGGTTTGAGAATGTGCCCTTCTCTCCATACAGTAGATTTGAGAATGTGCCCTTCTCTTAATACAATAGATTTCAGAATGTGCCCTTCTCTTATTACAATAGATTTGAGAATGTGCCCTTCTCTCAGTACAGTAGATTTGAGAATGTGCCCTTCTCTTAATACAATAGATTTGAGAATGTGCCCTTCTCTTAATACAATAGATTTGAGAATATGCTCTTCTCTTAATACAATAGATTTGAAAATGTGCCCTTCTCTTAATACATTGGATTTGATAATGCTCCCTTCTCTAAATACAATAGGTTTGATAATCCACCATTCTCTTAATACAATAGGTTTGAGAATCCTCCATTCTCTTAATACAATAGATTTGTGAATGTGCCCTTCTCTTAATACAATAGATTTGAGAAAGTGCCCTTCTCTTAATACAATAGATTTGAGAATGTGCCCTTCTCTTAATACAATGGGTTTGAGAATGTGCCCTTCTCTTAATACAATAGATTTGAGAATATGCTCTTCTCTTAATACAATAGATTTGAGAATGTACCCTTCTCTTAATACAATAGGTTTAATAATCCACCATTCTCTTAATACAATAGGTTTGAGAATCCTCCATTCTCTTAATACAATAGATTTGTGAATGTGCCCTTCTCGTAATACAATCGATTTGAGAAAGTGCCCTTCTCTTAATACAATAGATTTGAGAATGTGCCCTTCTCTTAATACAATAGATTTGAGAATCCTCCATTCTCTTAATACAATAGATTTGAGAATGTGCCCTTCTCTTAATACAATAGATTTGAGAATGTGCCTTTCTCTTAATACAATAGATTTGAGAATGTGCCTTTCTCTTAATACAATAGATTTGAGAATGTGCCCTTCTCTTAATACAATAGATTTGAGAATGCCCCTTCTCTTAATACAATAGATTTGAGAATGTGCCCTTCTCTTAATACAATAGATTTGAGAATGTGCCTTTCTCTTAATACAATAGATTTGAGAATGTGCCCTTCTCTTAATACAATATATTTGAGAATGTGCCCTTCTCTTAATACAATAGATTTGAGAATGTGCCCTTCTCTTAATACAATATATCTGAGAATGCTCCCTTCTCTTAATGCAATAGATTTGAGAATGACCCCTTCTCTTAGTACAATAGATTTGAGAATGCTCCCTTCTCTTAATACAATAGGTTTGAGAATGTGCCCGTCTCTTAATACCATAGATTTGAGAATGCTCCCTTCTCTTAATACCATAGATTTGGGAATGCTCCCTTCTGTTAATACAGTAGATTTGATAATGCTCCCTTCTCTTATTACAATAGGTTTGAGAATGATCCCTTCTCTTAGTACAATAGATTTGAGAATGCTCCCTTCTCTTAATACAATAGGTTTGAGAATGTGCACTTCTCTTAATACCATAGATTTGAGAATGCTCCCTTCTCTTAATACCATAGATTTGGGAATGCTCCCTTCTGTTAATACAGTAGATTTGATAATGCTCCCTTCTCTTATTACAATAGATTTGAGAATGCTCCTTTCTCTTAATACAATAGATTTGAGAATGTGCCCTTCTCTTAATACAATAGATTTGAGAATGTGCCCTTCTCTTATTACAATAGGTTTGAGAATGTACCCTTCTCTCCATACAGTAGATTTGAGAATGTGCCCTTCTCTTAATACAATAGATTTCAGAATGTGCCCTTCTCTTATTACAATAGATTTGAGAATGTGCCCTTCTCTCAGTACAGTAGATTTGAGAATGTGCCCTTCTCTTAATACAATAGATTTGAGAATGTGCCCTTCTCTTAATACAATAGATTTGAGAATATGCTCTTCTCTTAATACAATAGATTTGAGAATGTGCCCTTCTCTTAATACATTAGATTTGATAATGCTCCCTTCTCTAAATACATTAGGTTTGAGAATGTGCCCTTCTCTTAATACAATAGATTTGAGAATGCTCCCTTCTCTTAATACCATAGATTTTGGGAATGTGCCCTTCTCTTAATACAATGGGTTTGAGAATGTGCCCTTCTCTTAATACAATAGATTTGAGAATATGCTCTTCTCTTAATACAATAGATTTGAGAATGTACCCTTCTCTTAATACAATAGGTTTGATAATCCACCATTCTCTTAATACAATAGGTTTGAGAATCCTCCATTCTCTTAATACAATAGATTTGTGAATGTGCCCTTCTCGTAATACAATCGATTTGAGAAAGTGCCCTTCTCTTAATACAATAGATTTGAGAATGTGCCCTTCTCTTAATACAATAGATTTGAGAATCCTCCATTCTCTTAATACAATAGATTTGAGAATGTGCCCTTCTCTTAATACAATAGATTTGAGAATGTTCCCTTCTCTTAATACAATGGATTTGAGAATGCTCCCTTCTCTTATTACCATAGATTTGAGAATGCGCCCTTCTTTTAATACAATAGATTTGTGAATGCTCCCTTCTCTTAATATCATAGATTTGTGAATGCTCCCTTCTCTTAATACCATAGGTTTGAGAATACTCCGTTCTCTTAATACAATTGATTTGAGAAGGCCCCTTCTCTTAATACCCTATATTTGAGAATGTGCCCTTCTCTTAATCCAATAGATTTGAGAATGTGCCTTTCTCTTAATACAATAGATTTGAGAATGTGCCCTTCTCTTAATACAATATATTTGAGAATGTGCCCTTCTCTTAATACAATAGATTTGAGATTGTGCCCTTCTCCTAATACAATAGATCTGAGAATGCTCCCTTCTCTTAATACAATAGATTTGAGAATGATCCCTTCACTTAGTACAATAGATTTGAGAATGCTCCCTTCTCTTAATACAATAGGTTTGAGAATGTGCCCTTCTCTTAATACCATAGATTTGAGAATGCTCCCTTCTCTTAATACCATAGATTTGGGAATGCTCCCTACTCTTAATACAATATGTTTGAGAATGTGCCCTTCTCTTAATACCATAGATTTGAGAATGTACCCTCTTAATACAATATATTTGTGAATATGGCCTTCTCTTAGTACAATAGATTTCTGAAGCCTCTCTTCTCTTAATACTATAGGTTTGAGAATGCTCCATTCTCTTAATACAATACATATGAGAATGCTCCCATCTCTGAATTCAATAGGTTTCAGAATGCTCCATTCTCTTAGCACAATAAATTTGAGAATGCTCCCTTCTCTTAATAAAATAGATTTGAGAATGTGCCCTCTTAATACAATAGATTTGAGAATGTGCCCTTCTCTTAGTACAATAGATCTGAGAATGCTCCCTTCGCTAAATACAATGGATTTGACAAGGCTCTTCATACAATAGATTTGAGAATGCGCCATTATTTTAATACAAAGATTTGAGAATGTACCCTTCTCTTAATACCATAGATTTGAGAATGCTCCCTTCTCTTAATACGATAGCTTTTAGAATGTGCCCTTCCTTTAATACAATAGATTTGTGAATGCTCCTTTTTCTTAATACAATATATTTGAGAATCCTCCATTCTCTTAATACAAAAGATTTAAGAATGTGCCTTCTCTTAATACAATAGATTTGAGAAGGCTTATTCAAATTTGGATACGTGAGAACGGTCTCCCTACACAGCAAGTTCTTCAATTTCTCAAACGCTTGCTGTTCTTGCTTTCCCCATTCAAATCGCTTATATTTCTTAGTTAATTCGATCAAAGGTTTAGAAATTTCGGCATAATCTTTTGCACAAGATCGATAATAGCCAGTAGCTCCGAGAAAACTTCTGACTTCATCCACATCACGTGGTGATGACATTTCTCATATGACTTTGACCTTCTGACTCTGAGGAGCTACTCCTTGGCTTGAAATGTGATAGCCTAATAAGTCCACGGACTTGCTTGCAAAGTTGCATTTCTTTTTCTTCAACTGCAAATTATACTCCTGAACTTTACTCATGACCAGACGTAAATGACGTGCATGTTCAGTCGGACTCCGCGAGTACATGACTACATCATTGAAAAAAAGATGCATGAATTTACCTACAAAATCACGGAAAATATCATTTATTGCACGTTGAAACACTGCACCCGAGTTGCAAAAACCAAAGGGCATCCGAATCCATTCGAAAAGGCCTTCTGTGCAGACGAATGCCGTCTTCTCAATGTCTTGGCTAGCCATGGATATTTGCAAATAGCCAGACTTCAAGTCCATTGTAGAAAACAGTGTCGCGCCTCTCATCGAATCAAAAATATCTGATATGTTAGGCAATGGATAACTATCCTTACGACATACTGAATTCAATTTTCTAAAATCCACACAGAAACGTGTATCACCATCCTTCTTTGGTACCAAGGTAATAGGTGACGCCCAAGGTGATGACGATGGTCTGATGACGCTAGCTGCTAACATTTCTTTGACCTGATTCTTGACCAAGTATGCCTTTGCTAAGGGTATTCTGTATGCTTTCTGTCGAATTGTACATTTTACCTGGGGCATGCGTCCAAGGGTATTGGGACGAGCCGTATCGAAATTATTGGCAAAATCACTTAATACTTTGTCAATAACTGCATATCCGGTCGTTTCTTTGCACCTCTCATAAACATAATTGTTTTGAGATCTAAATGGTATTCTAAAAGCATACTTCTTTCCAAACCATATTACCTCCCTAGTCCCATGGTCAATTCTTGGTTTAGCCATATACAAAGCATCTGCACCAATCAAACATTCATGCCTCATGCTTTCCATAACCATACTTGGAATCGGCCTGGCATCCTTGAATTTAATCTGAGTCTCTCCTAAGACATTGATCGGTGAACCATTTACAGCTAACAAAGTTTTAGCCTTCTTTAATGGACGAATATTTAAGATACTCCTCCATATATCCTTACTGACAAGGGAAGTGCTAGCACCAGTATCTATTAAAGCATCTAGGTACTCACCCTTGTCATTTCACTGACCATTTGTTTCGACTTCGAGTTGGATAAGGAACCGCTCGGTCACTGGCTCCCTCCGAACTCATTTAACGAATGTCTCCGCCCATCAACGGCTTCGGCGTATTATCGCCGACGAACTTCACCAGAAGAGGCTCCTCCGATACCATAAGAATAATGGCCATACTCGTCGGTGTTCGAATCCATCAACACGAATCCATCACGGTCTTCATAGTCATGATCGCGGTTCATGCAAATTGTTGTGTTTCATGAATATGCATGTGTGGTCATCCCCTGGCATGAATCATAGGAATTACAATCGTCAAAATCGTTTCGACGATTCACCTCATCGATTTGCATCAGTGACTCGTGGCGATAACTGTCATTATCGGGCTGACGCAGTCATTTCATTGCCCGTCATGGTTGACTGGACTGCTGATTCAATGGGCAGTCATTCTGGTAGTGTCCTGTCTTCTGACAGCGGTAGCACATCACAACATGCTTTGGTGGGCTGGGCGCGGTCGGTGCTGCGTAACATTCGGACGCCATGTGTCCGAGTTTGCCGCAATTGAAGCAGCATCCTATTCATTTAGCATTAGTGCCCTTCTATTGCATACAAAGGGATGGCCTGGCTAGCTCGACTTTCCACCGTCCCAATGATTGACACATATTTATAAATAACCAGTGGTCGACACAGCCATGGTGCACTTAGTCATACGGACCTTCCCCAGCTGAATTGTATGATACAATTAACATTGATGCAAACCTACAGCATCCATCTTTAGCTCACCTGGACTTTTAGCTCAGCTGGTATTTTCAAAACATAATTTCTTTTGGGTCTTACGTGAATTAAAAGACATCCTGCGGGGTCATGACTTCCCACAATACAAACCCACATTTACAACCTGTATGGGACGTAATCACGGCAATTTATACTGAACCAAAAAAGTTTAGTAACACTGAGAATATTACTGTATAAATGTTATTTAACAAAAACAATAAATTGATTCAAATATATTATTTAATTGGTAGGTCAGTTTCCAATTTGAACAACAGTCTCTTGTTACTGCAATGCTAGCATCGCGCCTTTAACACGGCATCATTCAACAGAAGGGTCCAATTTAAATAATGACATTGAGCTGTCAATACCGGTCGTGACCTCCATGCGCATTAACCACCACCGTACATTGCTTTCTCATGCTTCGAATTAAGCACCTGATGTCACGAAGAGGAATCGCATCCCATTCCTGGAGCAGTGCAGCTTCCAGCTCCCGCACATTGTAAAGCTGTGGATGGTTCTCACGCACCATATGGCCAAGAATGTCCCACACGTGTTCGATAGGAGACAGGTCCGGTGATCGCGCTGGCCAGTCCAACACTGGAATGTTGTTAGCCTCAAGGAAATCACTGGTGACCCTAGCTGAATGAGGGTGGGCTTTTCGTTATATTAGCTAAAACATCTCTAGTTGCAGTTTCCTCGCTTCCCTCAGATTTATACAATGATTTGTAAAATTCGGATACTGTTTCAATCATTTCTGCATTTGAGCACACTGATACTCCATCATTAGTCTTCAGTGAGCGCATTAATTTCTCTATACCTCTTGCTTTTTCCAAGTTACAAAAGTAACGTGTAGGCTTTTCGCCCTCGGTGTGCATTTGTGCTCTTGACCTTATTTAGGCGCCATCAAACTGATATTGCTCTATTTCATTTAGTCTACCTTTTAATTTAACTAATAGTTCGTAATAATTATATTCTCCATCATTAATTTTCTTATTAATTTTACACAACGACCTCTGAAGCGCCTTTTTACGCTTTCGTATTTCACGTGCTTTCCTAATGGAACACTGCCTTGAAATATATTTCAGGTCTGATTTAGCATCTTCCCACCAGTCTGTTATACATTCATACGAACCTCTTCTTTCATCCCAATGCCTCCAACAACTTTCCACACATTTGCGGTAGCAACTATCTCGTAGCAATGCTACATTAAGTTTCCAAAATCCATCTCCTCGTTTGACCCAGTCAGCATTGTCTAATGTGATGGAAAACATATTGTGATCAGAGAAAGTTACTGGTTTTATGTTAGTTTTACACATGTAACCTTTCAATGAACGTTCTACATAGATCCTGTCTAACCTTGAAGCTAACCTTCCATTCGGTTGAAAACCAAGTAAATTCCTGGCCTTCTGGATTTTCAATCCGATAAGTGTCTAACAAGCTTTTATTTTCACAAATGTGTTTCAAAATATTATGCGATGTGTCATTAAAATTAGACCTAGAGTTTCTGTCTTTAGCCTCGTCTAATATGCAATTAAAGTCACCGCCCATAATTAGGTTTTCAGGCGTTCTGTCTTGAATTATTGTGGAAACATCATTTAGAAATTCACGGCGCAATTGATGAGAGGTAGGTGCATAAAGGCACATCTAATTTAAACTTGTGTTTAGCACATAAATTGATATACAAATCCATCGTCCATTTGGATCTGATGACGATGATATAACGTCAACATAGTTGAGACAGCGGGGCAGGATAAGAATGGCCACTCCCGCACTATTATCTTGTGATAAAGAAAAAAAATCTGCCCTTTTGAAATATCTTTGAGAGATTCATACACTTCAGCTTTTTGAATTTTGGTCTCGTGTAGAAAAGCAATATCAACTCTCTAATTTGCTAATTCTTCAAGCAAGTGGCACTGCTTGAATTCGGTATTTAATCCTCTGCAATTGATGGTGCAGATAATCATAATTTGTAAAATGATGTTTACAACCGCCATCATTAGATTAACTAGCTTTGGGGTTTTTAGCTCGTTTCTTAGACCATTTACCTAATTTTCCTGCGAATTCAATATTTCCTAGTTCTACCACAGACAAATATTCATATTTGGAAAGATCAGAATCATGGCGCAGTAGACGATATTTCACGCCTCTCGCCGTTACTTATGGCACTAACACTTCACCCCCTTCTGATCGGTACATTACCATTTCATCTTTCATCTGTGAACTCTGTGTTTGAATGGACACATCTGATTCTGCAACTGACATTGTATCATCATCCATATCATTTACTTCAATCTCAGATTCTGAGCTATTGTCTTCTTTATGACGCTTATTGCTACCTAAGTAACATTTGGCAGGAGCATCATTTACCATATCTTCAAGCTGACTTAAATCAAGTGGACTTAGCGGTAAATCGACTGAACTTTCTGTCTTCTGAGTCCTAAACTTATCCTGTCCTAATTTTAATTCATCTTCTAAGGAATTGTAAACTGGCTCTTCTGTAAGATCATCATTTTCCTGCGTGTCTTTTACAGCAACGTTTGGCTCCACTGCATTTTGAGTATTTTCTTGACCTAAGGTTATACCCTCCTCTAATACATGAATTTCATCAATTGTAGTTACTTTAACAGGATTTGATGATTTGTTTGTGTCATTTACAGTGGCATGAACCAAAACAACAGCTTCCGTAGCGGTTGCTTCAGAAGCATTTGACTCAGTTGCATCCTTTAATGGGCGATTATCTCCTGATACTGAGGGCTTGTTTTGATTTTTTGGACAGCTCCATTTAAAATGGTCAACTGAACCACAGAGCAAACATTTGTTTCGATTGGGACAATCTGTTGCCAAATGGTCAGTACTTAGGCAGATCCGGCATTCTTTAATTTGCCCTCTATACCATAAGGGCAGGACAAAGCTGCCATCAAGCGTCAATCTGCTTGGTAAAGGGCTATCCACGTTATCAAACCAAATACGTCTTACACCGTTTTCTAGCGTTCTGTCAAAGGGATATGTTTCCCGTTCAATCTTTTGCACTTTGCCATTCTTCTTGAGTTCACTCATGATTCTGTCATCTGGAATTTCTAGTGGAACTTTCATCTTCACTAGCAGCCTATCTGACTCGATTTCCTCTACGTTACAAACTTCACCTTTTACAATAAGAACATCTTCCAGAAGCTTTTCCTTGACCCCCTCATTTGACACTGTTACATTCCAAACAGTTTTAGTAACATTGATAGGGGGGGCTAAGCCCCTGCAAAGTAGCAGGTCCCGCGCCAACGACGTCTTTTAACCCATGATACACGTCGATAGCCGTGATACCCCACCCCTTAGTTGTTATTTTAAGGCTTAGGGTACGCTTATAGGTTGCCATGGTGGTTTATCAAAGGAGGAACCCCATACTACTACAATATATAATAAATATATACTTATATAACACCAGGACGTCAGGGAAAGAGCTAAACACTAAATAAATAGTGTCCCCTTTTGAAACCCTGACGTCTACCAACAAATATACGAATAGCGAGTACAGTCGTATATTTGTTAGTTTGAACCACTTTCTAAGTGGTTCATTAACACCTAGCCGATTAAAGTATACTAACAAATATATGAATAGATAGTACAGTCATATATTTGTTAGTCTGTTCAAGTTGACCGGGGACAGCCAACTGACTATAAGGATTTATATATACACCTGTGCAAAAGTTAAGCACCACCCTATTTTTACGCACATGCGAGGGTATATTCATGTGCTATGAAGAAAGCAATAGCATAAACATTTATGTACCCATCCATCTTAGTGCAAGAGGTAATAATGCAACTAGAGGAATGCTGATTATGATGGTGGGGAAACACTGTATGTTTTTGTTTGAACTTGAAAACGAGGCCTGAATATGGTTACGTTGACACAACTGACAACTATTGCCCTACAGTTGACACACGTGGCTAGATTGTCATTAATGGTGTCGGAAAACGAAGTTTAACATCTGTGCACGAGTTTGAGACTGTCATTATTAATACCGGGTAAATCCACCTTGTGCCTGGATGACAGCCTGGACACGACGTCTCATGCTGGTCACCAACCGACTGATACGCCATTGTGGTATTCGTTGCCATTCAAGATGGAGTGCGTCTGTTAATTCCTGTAGGTTCTGCACAGGAGGATCCCTCCTTCTCACCATGTTTCCCAGAATGTCCCAGATATGCTCAATAGGGTTCATGTCAGGGCTCCTGGCTGGCCATGGTAGGGTTTCGATGGCATTCTGGCGGAGGTATTCATGCACAGCTCTAGCACGATGTGGTCGGGCGTTGTCATCCATGAATATAGGGTGGGTTCCAGGTGCATGATTTACAATATGAGGGACCACAACTCTATCCAGTATGGAATCTTGATATCTTTGTCCATTTAGTGTTCCAGGTACAGTCAACAGATCCAGCTTACAATCAAATGAGATGCACCCCCATATCATAACGGAACCTCCACCAAATGGAACTTCTTCCATGATGTTACGTTGGTCGTACGCCGTGCGTCTGGACCTCCATACACGAGTTCGACCATCTGTGGCATGAAGCAGGAACCGACTTTCATCGGACCAGTGTACCCGTCTCCAGGATCTCATGTTCCAGTGTCTTCTTTCGTTGCACCACCTCAGACGCTCCTCTTTGTGGTGTGCAGTGAGGAGAGGACGTCTGACAGGTCTCCTAGCTTTCATGCCAGCAGCATACAGTCTCCTTTTGACGGTAGACATTGACACTCTATTGCGCGTTTCCCATTGCTGGCTGAGCATTCTGCTGTTGGTGAATGGAGATCTCCTAACAAGGCGTACTAGGGCTCGATCATCACGGGCAGTAGTCTTCTTCGGTCTTCCAGATCTAGGCCTGTCCTTCACCTCGTTAGTTTGCCCATGTTTTGCAATCAAACGACTGATTACAGTATGGTTAATGTTCAGCTGTCTGTCAATCTCTCTGCATGACATACCAGTGGTATGCATGCCTATGATTTGCCATTTCACACGATCACTTAACCTTCGTCTTGCCATAGCGGTTCACAATCAAGAGCTAATTCCCTCTGTACAAATAAACCACGGTCATGAACACAAAATTCCTAATCTTGTCGCCTAAATCTGTATGTAATGTTCTACACCTCAAACTGGACTTTTACAAAACCTACAGGAGAAACTGAAACAACCCTTTAACAAGCGTCCAGTAATTGCGTTCAAGAAAAATCCGAATCTACGTGACATCTTGGTAAAAGCAAAACTCAAATAGCTATCCATAATATCCATCTCAATCATTCAACATTAACCCTTGCATGATGGTCAGCCAAAAACGGTCAATTTAGTGATCTTGGGCAATGTCGATTTGCCGGCGGGGTTTGAGTATTTTTGAAAATTTACCACTGTAATGACTGGCTCGGGAACCGAGACAGTCGTTCCAGTGGTATATTCTCGGGAATGACCTTGTCTGTGCCTGCAAATGTACATTAAATAAGTAAGCGCATATTTGGATTTTACTGAACAAATTTAACCAGTAAAGGGTTAACATTAATGCCATATGGCTTTCCTCAAACAAAATGACAAATCTCAGGCAGTAAGATAAACCAAAATATCTTAAATTTTTGAATTTTTTCAATTATTGAAGATTCTGAGCCAGTGCGTTGACAATATTGACTACTACTACTGCTGCTGCTACTACTACTACTACTGCTGCTACTACTACTACTACTACTACTGCTGCTGCTACTACTACTACTACTACTACTACTACTACTACTACTACTACTACTACTACTACTACTGCTGCTGCTGCTACTACTACTACTGCTGCTACCACTACTACTGTTGCTGCCACTACTACTGCTGCTGCTACTACTACTACTGCTGCTACTACTACTACTACTACTGCTGCTGCTGCTGCTGCTGCTGCTGCTGCTGCTACTACTACTACTACTACTACTACTACTACTACTACTACTACTACGGCTGCTGCTGCTGCTGCTGCTGCTGCTGCCACTACTACGACGACAACGACGACGACTGCGACGACTAGATTGGTACTGATCCCAGCGAGCCAGTACTGACTAAAAATGAATTCCATCCGTACAGTACTCGCTGCTTGAAAAATTAACTAATGCACTGAGTGAGATCATGAGATGGTAATTCTACTCAATGACTTATTCGTATCAGTCGATTTTGTCCTAAGATAGACGATTCCGGCTCTCTCCCGCCAATAATAAACACGATTAGCAGCCACTTGTTTAACAGGAATATGTCCATAGTACACCCGGGTCGGGAACAAACTCAGTAAACTGAATAGAAACAAAGCAAGTAAATAAACTAGCCTAAAAGGACTAGACGACACGACACGTGAATGCACGAGTCACACGTAACTTTTTTTTCATTTTTTTTTCCACTTAACTTCTATAACGGATATTATGTATTCTGTCAGTGAGTTGTCGCTAAAGTGAGAGTGAGCTTATGTACAGCGAATTAAACACTGCCAGTGCCTCCACCCATTCCGCAAGTAAGCTATGGGGGATAGTGAAATTACCGCGTCCGGTAGTCCGTCCGTCCGTCCGTCCGCGTTTCCGTCGGTTTTCAATGGATTTATATATATTTTAATTTCAGAGTCCGTTTCACTTGAATTATTGAAAATCGTCTGTCCAGATTTTGTCTGGCGATGTATTCAATCATTTTGGTATCCCCTGCGAAGCAGAAAGCGAGATATATGTATCACTTTTCCGACGACGGCGTCAACAATGTTAGGTTTTTGCGCTTAGCAAAACTTCTCCGCTTATATTTCAGGATCAGTTAATCCTATTGCAACTAAACTTGGCTATGTGGTTGCCTATACTGTAGGAAGCGGCATGCTGATGCTGAGGTCACAAGGTCAAAGGTCAGCGTCAGTGTGACCTTGATACATAACTGGGTTTTTTTCAATGTTAAGGTCAATGCCACTGTGGCAAACAGGAGACAGGCGAGACATTTAATTCCGCGAAATTCTTGTTCAGAGCACGTACCACAGTGAGGTCATCAACGATCATGACTTTTATAGATAAAGATAAAATGTCACGACCTCTCTCCAAACAGATGGGCCATAAGGTCAAGCTTACAATATTTTAATTCGTTATCGTTTGTCAGATACAGATGATAGGATCGTAACGGCTAACAAGGGCCCTTAAAGGGAACTGATTTAACGAAATATCGATTAAGCCTATACGATGTGAAGAGCTAATAGAATACTAATCTACCCTATGTATGTATGATTACTGTATTCTGCGGCTGTAGTAATAGAAACATCCTACAGCTGCAATCAGTCCTTCTTCGCTTTTGCCAATTGTATCTTGTCCTCAGCCAAAATCCGTAGCTTCCTCCGGTCCATTCTTGACTTGAGTGTACCTAATCTTGCTTTTTTTAGGTCACCTCGTAGCACGCTTAGCAGATTTATGCAATAACGTCCTCTCCTGGCTCTGTATTTGCTGGCTCCAAGTAGGGCGAATTCCAAGGCTCTCTGCGCTGTTGTGTCTTCTGGCATCCTTAGCACATGGCCAAACATGGACCATCTTTGCTGGGCGACTTTTATAGACAGCGGCGGCGTATTACACATCTTGTATAGTGCATCGTTGGAAATTTTGCTCTCTGGCCATCGGTGTCTAGTGATGGTGCGTAGGTGTTTTCGGTGGCAGGCGTCAAGTTTGTCTAGAGCTGCCTTTGGAGCTGCCCAGCTGTTATAGTTATACATTATCAAGGATACGCAGGTTGCATTGTATAAACGTAGGCTTTTTACCAAGGGCATCTTTGATCTACGAATCCATAGCTTCCAGAAGGACTGGAAAGCTATGTTCCCCATGATGCAGGGTGCAGCAATGTCAGCAGTACTGCAAAGCAGTGAGCCCAGGATTTTACTTTTCCTCCATGGTTCGCCGCCACGGAGTGGATCGTCATTTTCTTTAGTTTCATGCTTTGTAGATAGATATATGTGGGTGAACTCTGTTTTGAATTCATTCATGAAGAGATTCTCAATTTTTAGTTTGCTTGCAGCTATTGGGAGAAGTTCGTCAAGGGGTTTCTTTTCCTCATCTATAAAGTCCACATCGTCGGCATGTTCCATCTCTAGCGGCATGCCCAGTATTGATACCAGGGGGGGGGGTCCAGTCTTGTGGCGTTCTCCCGCACGGATTTCAATGTGGCAGCCAGGTAACAGGTGAAGAGCACAGGGGATATACCATCTCCCTGTGGGGAGCCGATTGATGTCTCAAACTCCACAGACTTCACTGACTTGACTCGTACTCTCAGCTTGGTCTCTGCAAGCAGTAGTCTCACTAGTCGTAGCTCATTTTCATTGCAACTGGCCAGGCGTGGGACGTCTAGGATCTTTGAGCGTTTAATTGTGTCGAAGGCTTGTGACATGTCAATGCCCATTTTGTGGAAATCCCAGTGTTTGGACATGACTACCGACACAAGCATGCGTTGAGCCCATACAATGTCTGTGCAGCTGCGTCCACGCTTGAAGCCACTTTGACATTATCTGGTGAAGTCGTCGATCTTGTCTCGGATGCGGCATAGAGAAACATTGGATAGGATTTTCCGTATGCTGTTAAGGAGCACAATGGGCCACAGATTGGCTGGGGGTGGGGGCAGGTTGCTTCTTGGGCTTGGGTAGCGCGATAAGGATGCCTTGGCCTACAGCGTCAATGGGAAGGTGGTGCATAAAAGCTGATTTGACTATGTGCGTGATCGGGTTTGAGATACTGTCACTTGCATATTTGAATAGTTCATTGCTCATGCCATCAGGTCCAGACGCACGTCCATTTTTCAGGGCTTTAAGTGCCTTCTCAACCTCTGCTGTATTAATTGGTGTCATTAATGGCATGGGGTCTCCTGAGAATGGGTGCAAGGTCAGTGAACTGTTCCTTGACCCATTCTCGAATTGCCTCGGCTTTGCCCTGGTCAGTCCTGATAAAGTGTCCTTCAGAGGTGTGTACAGTTAGTGGTGGTGTGTAGTCAGCAACTCTCAGGGATCGGGCTGCCCGAAACATTTTCTGGCAGTCATCCATGGCAGTGATTTCATCTGCTAGGGCGTCTGCTTGTTGGATAGCAAGATCTTTTAAGCATTCGCTAATGTGGCACAGAATGTTATTGTGCTCCTGGCGTAGTTTGGTGCGATCTTCACTTTGGCCACTTTGATAGATGCGCAGACGTAACGCTTTCTGTTCTGCTGACAGTTTTACTACGAGAGGGTCGTCAGTACACCTAGTTCTGATGTTTTTTTAGAACACTTATGGTGCTAGTAGCTGATGATTCCATAGATATCTGTATTTTGGTTAGTGCTTCGTTTGGATCAGAGCTGACGTCGATGTTAGCTATCTGCTCCCCGAGGGCCTTTTTGTATGACATTTGAGTGTCAGTGTCGCTGATGAGCTTGGGTAAGTTGTATGTGACCCTACCCTTTTGTCTGGTATCGCGTTTATACATTAGGTAGGGCTGGTTCATATGGGGGCGTGTAATGACTGGCTTATGGCCAGAATTGAGGTATGTGCCTCCATACGAGGGGTTTTGCTGCTGTCTTGCACAGTATGAAATCTATTTGGTTGAAGATAGCTTTTGTAGCCTTAGAACCTTTTGGGGCTTTGCAATCAGCAATGTGTCCACTCTATGTTGTCCAGTGGCGGCATGGGTGTTTGAACGCCGTATTTGTGGCAAATAGGCCATTGCAACTAAGGAATTCCTCCAGTGCATCTCCATTGCTGTTGCGTGTGCCCTCTCCATATGGTCCCATGCATGAGTCAAGTCCTGAACTTTTGTCCGCAATGCCGAGTTTACCCAGCTTGGAGTTGAAATCGCCACACATGAACAATTGCCATCTAGCTGGGATAGTAATGGCGGAGCTCAGTTATGCATAGAAGGAATCTAATATGGCTGGATTCTCTTTGGCCCTTTGCCCTATGCGACACTTAGTGGTAGTGCGCTTTCGCGTTGGTATAGCCAGGTTGATAAATGCAACGCGATCACTGACGTAGCCAAAACTGTACCTCGGCGGGTAGTGTCAGGCCGTTCTGGTGTATCATGTCGACTCACCGTGCCGCAAGTGCACGATGAGTGATGACGCTGTTTAGCATCCGGTCTCGGGGTGATGGACCTTGTACGAGACGGCCCTGCGGGAAACAAAAACCGGCTTCTAAGGCCGGTGGAACCCAATTGTTCTGGTGGGGCCGTGCGACCATTGTCGTGAACAGTAAACACAACTGTCTCATCCCACGATTTTGTGTCACCAGTATGCCCGTCCATAGCAATTTCGTGATCTATGGACTTACAAGATTTGATCTGGTGACCTAAAAATATAAGTTTAGACAATGAGTTTACCTAAACAATTAAAAATATGCTAGATAAAACTACAATAAGAGCATACGAAAATACGAGACATAGAGTCAGGTAGATGAACTTCTAAACATGGGGCTCCTGGAGGTACCACACAGACCCGTAGGTCCACAGAGGTATCCCCGTAAGGGAGACTCCCGTACACGAGACTTAACTATTTAACTTATTCTAAGTTATTATACCTCTAAGCTGAAAGGAAGAAGGTTATATCAGACGAAAAGTGATGTGCCTCACGTGGGCACTACTCCTAGTGCTAGTTTGGGTGAGGAGTATTATCCTGGCATGGACCGTCGTCGCTGAATCCTTGCGAGAGGCAAGTGCCTCACGCGGGCCTCCGTCTCAGGAAGGTGTTGTCACTGCTTAAAGCGGGAGAAGAATAGTGGGCAAAAATGGGCCTACTCTAATATTTCAATCAAAAATGCTTTTTAGAGAGAAAAGACCATACCTAGTGAGATTATGACTATAGGAGTGCGTACTGTTTTATGTGAAGACGGGACAGGGAATTTCCGATGGATTCCCTCGTTACCGTCTTATGTGAATCTTGGAATGCTGAATTAGTAGTTGGCGCTTTATTTATGCTGGCCTTCTGCTTTTCTTTTACTGTGGTGGGTTGGCTACTGGTAGCTACGGAAACGCGACGGAAACTGAAGTCATATGCGTAATATCTGTCGATCGTAGCTAATACAGCTCCTACCTGTTCGGCCCCTGGCCGAGGATGCTCTCGATCACTGGATCGCTTCTCCTTTTATACTCCTCGTCACAGCCGCAGGCTCTATCCAATCATCGTTCGAGCAACAGCCAATCAACGCGCAGCTAATAATAGCGCAGTCGAACGTTCTAGAACATTCTAGAAGTTTTGCGTCCACGTGGTTATGACGTCACGGCAATATTTTGAAGATAATCATGAAGAGTTTTCCCTGGATAACTCAGCCATTTCTCAACCGATTTTGAAATGGTTTACAGATTTAGAAAGCCCATGAATTCTGGACTTGATTAATGCCAGATTTAACGGGAACAGGCAATCAATAAGGATTACAGGGTACCATGTCGGTACACTAAAACCGTCATCCTATCTAGGTCATAACTACGTACTCCATATAAACAGCGTCCTGGCGCGCGCATGCGCATCATGCGCTTTAACGAACTATATACGCGTATAGCTCTACCCAGAGGGGCGTGTTCAGGAAACGAATCCAGGACGGGCGGCGCGTACCCATCTTAGCTGGTACGGCCGGTATCCGACCGGTCGATCCGAACGACAAAACTAATGACATCGTCCAATACCCTTGGTCCGATTACGAAGCCTAATCCACGGTAAGTTGCCTGTTTTTGCTCCATGAGTATTAGCTTATGGCCTGTCTGAAGTTGCTACTCTGAGTGTTTAGCTACTTTAGTCTCTTGAATGCATGTGATGTCGATTTTATAGTGTTCAGTCTGCACCTAATGTTTGCCTCTGATATTGCAGTCAGACAACGTATATTTCACGTAGCTATCGTAAGCTCCTGGGAAGATTGTGTTGTCCGAGGATGTCGAGCACAGTTTCTTGTTAGAAGGTTAGACATAGTCAGAGTTGCCTCTGTATGCGGATGTTAGCCCGCAATCCTTGATGACTTAGTTTCCCAACAAAGTTGGTACTTATGGAGGAGACCGGCGTGGAGGTGTCATCTTTCTCCCCCAAATCTACCCTCTATGTATGGCTAATTGGACAATGGAATAGGTGTTCATGATGTTAGTAAAGGTGTTGATAAATGCTGGAATAATCAGCAGATATCCCGGCGTGGTTTGTGATATGTACGGCGGCGCTTTTATTATTTAGAAGAATGGTTCTTGACCAATTTGATCAAACTGAAGAAGGCGTCGTCGCTTAAACCTCTACACGAACAAAGCCGAATTACATTAGCCTCACAATATAAACTGAGCGTCGAATTCGATGAATCGTAATCGATTTTGCTTTGAGCGAGTCGAATTCGATTACGTTCAACGTGTAAGCCGGTCCTTGGCTAATGTGAGTCAAAGACATCTGCAATCATCGATCTGTCTCTATATAGCTCCCTCAGCAATGACAGACACCCACCTCAAAACATCAGATCGCTTTGACAATAACACCCATAAGTAGACTTACTGTTAATAATGTCTGGTGGGGGTAGGGTGAGGTGGCGGTTGCGGGTACATGAGAGTGATATATAGTGAGTTCATATCAGGAAAGGAATGAGGCCCATGGGGTCTTATGTGATGTGGTCACGATATATGTGGCGCCTATAGTGCTATAATATAATGACCGTCATGCAATGATTTTATTCGCTTTTTTATCTCACGAAGCTGCTGGTGGCGTGGATGACGGGAATGTGAAGATATTGACCATTCGCGTTTTGCAGCCTCTGTTTCACCAGGCGGTATTGAGATCTGTCGATTAGAACAGTCCTATGAGCGACAATACTCAGTCGCATAGAAGCCGTATAGGCACGCTGGTGAAATCGTGTGACAGATAGTTCAGTCTTATTTTGAATAATTGCATGGCCTCTGTCGGAAGAGATGATATCTCTATGCTTAAGCAGCGACTAAGCTCGGTGGCGGACTACGTATTCGCGCTAGGTGTTGTGTTGATAGAATGCAATTGCATATCGTCTTGTCAGCTGTTGCTAAAACACGCCTAATGCTGTTGCAGACGTGAAAAACGACAGTAATACAACATACAGTAGACCTCAGAAATAACTTAACATGTTTCCAAAATATAAACGTCCTGTTGAATATTGTCGAACATAATGAGATTGGAAGACACTGCTGTCTAGTGCAGCGTCTTCCAATACAAATATATTCGGAATATTCACCACAACATCGTGTTTAGAGCTCATTTCTAAGCTGTACTGTACAAGGTTTACGTTCTTGATTGCTATAGGCACATACTAGTACGACAGGGAAGTCTTGATTTTGCACCGAATCTGTTGTTCTGTGGTACACACATTTTGAACACTTATCTCTGCCTATGACCTCTACAGTCTAGTTATACAGAAACTACAATGTGTGGTGATTTATCTGACGAGTGCAGACCACAGAACCTCGGCCTTCATCACGCAGATGTGACGTTATTCCTCAAATCACAGGTATGCTATGCAACAGTGGAGCCATTTCTAGCTATGTCCGCCCATTTCCAGCTATATCCGTCCATTTCTAGCTATGCCCGCCCTTTCTAGCTATGCCCGCTCATTCCTAGCTATGCCCGCCAATTTCTTGCTGTGCCCGTCCATTCCTAGCTATGTCCGCCCATTTCTAACTATGTCCGCCTATTTCTAACTATGTCCATCCATTTCTAACTATGTCCGTCCATTTCTAGCTATGTCCGTCCATTTCTAGTTATGTCCGTCCATCCCTAGCTATGCCGTCCATTTCTAGCTATGTCCCTTCCATTTCTAGCTATGCTTCGCCCATTTCTAGTTATGTCCGCCCATCTTTAGCTATGCCCGCCCATTTCTAGTTATGTCCCGCTCATTTCTAACTATGCCCGCCCATTTTTAGCTAATCCAGCCCATTTCTAGCTATGCCCGCCCATTTCTAACTATGCCCATCCATTTTTAACTATGTCCGCCCATTTCTAGCTATGTCCATCCATTTCTAGCTATGCCCGTCCATTTCTAGCTATATCCGTCCTTTTCTAGCTATGCCAGCCCATTTCTAGCTATGCCTATACCCGCCAATTTATAGCTTTGACCGCCCATTCTTAGCTATGTCCGCCCCATTTGTAGCTAACGTCCAGCCTATTTCTATCTATGCCCGCCCATTTCTAGCTATGCCCACTCATTTCTAGCTATGCCCCGCTCATTTCTAACTATGTCCCTCCAATTTCTAACTATGCCTCGCCCATTTCTATCTATGTCCGCCAATTTCTATGTCCACCTATTTCTTGCAATGCCCGCCCATTTCTAGCTATGTCCGCCTATTTCTAGCTATGCCGGCCCATTTCTACCTATGCCCGCCCATTTCTAGCTATGCCCGCCGTTTTCTAGCCATGCCAGCCCATTTCTAGCTATGTCCGCCCATTTCTAGCTATGTCCGCCTATTTCTAGCTATGCCGGCCCATTTCTACCTATGCCCGCCCATTTCTAGCTATGCCTGCCGTTTTCTAACGATGCCCGCCCATTGAAGCCATTTCTAACTATGTCCATCCATTTCTAACTATACTCATCCATTTCTAGCTATGTCCGTCCATTTCCCACTATATCCGTCCATTTCTAGCTATATCCATCTATTTCTGGTTATGTCTGCCCATTTCTATTTATGTCCGCCCATTTCTAGTTATGCCCGTCCATTTCTAGCTATGTCCGTCATTTTCTAGCTATGCCCGCCCATTTCTACCCATGCCTATACCCGCCCATTTACAGCTTTGACCGCTCATTTTTAACTATGTCCGCCCATTTCTAGCTATGTCCCTGGTTTTTTCAATGTTATGTTTTTGCGTTTATCAAAACGTCTTGGCTTATCCTTCAGGATTGGTTAACCCTATGGGAATTAAACACGGATAAACTGTTACCGATGATGTTAGGAAACAGGATACTGACATTGAAGTCACAATGTCAACGGTCAAGGTCATTGTGACCTCTACAAATCTGTGTTACTATGTCAAGTTTTTAGGCTTAGTAAATCTTATCATGTTATATTTTGGGATTGCTTAACCCTAATGGAACCCAACTTGGGTGCATGATTGCTTATGCTAAGATGATACAGGATGGTGACATGGAGGTCACCAGTTCAAAGGTCAAGATCATTCTAATATTTGCTTTTTGAACCTTAAGTTTTTCAATTCAGCATATTTATATTTCAGAATTGGTTAATACTATTCGAACCAAACTTGAATACATGGGTGCCTATAAGGTTAGGAAGCAGCATGATGACACGGAGGCCACAAGGTCAAAGGTTAATGGGCTTGCGACAAACAGGAGACAGGCGCGACATTTAGTTCAGCGGAATTCTTGTTTGTTTACGCAGTATCTGGATCCCAACCTGAGTAGTCCCGAATTACCCAATTTATACTAAGCTGCAACTAATGCATGATAATGTTGTTTATTATAAGTAATTAATATCGAACATTATCTGATAAGCAATACTTAGGACTCATTTTAAACAAGATGAGCAATAATTCTAGTAATATTAGTGAATATAAATATATACTGTAAATATTATGAATCATGAACAATTATGTTCAGTCACTTATAATGCTCTTTACATACAGATTGCGGATACATGTCTGAGGAGACATGATTATCCTTCTCCTTCGATCAATACTCACCATTCTGTTACTTCTGATATACAGCTGGCCTTGACAGCGGATCTAGGATTATAGACTTAGAAAGCTTTACCGACTCCTGGGAACCGGGTACTCGGCTCCCAACGGCCGAGTACCCGTTTACCATAGAGCTCATTCTTGTTTGCATAGCAACAAGAGCAATACATGCTTTCTGCATTGAGGATTTTAGTGTTTTTTTGTGAAAGAAAATCTAAGTCTTTAATCTGTAGTGATAGTTTGTGTGTTCGTGAAAGGATTAACTAAAGGATATGGAGAATACCGCCGAAGATAACCAGGTTGTATCATTCTTTATTATCCATAGTTAAAAGACTTAGGTCTCTAAATTTCGCTGTGTCGCATGTTCCAATTTCTGACCCCATAGAATCTGGGACGTGTGCTAACAACGATATATGCCAGACGATCGCCTTCTTTAACCCCCAACAGGCGATCGGCAGATATGAAAATAGGTGTTATGCTACCGTATTTCTAACACGAATATCGGCTGACGTCGTTCTCCGTAGGATCCGAGTGGGTGACGTCACACCCGGTCGCTCGGATGTTTATGTGAAGAAAAATTTTTCATTAATTCGCGCATCTTGTTCTGGGTGCTGCGTACTAAAAATGGTACCGGAAACTTTAGAATGATCAAGTTTACGTGCGATCACGATCGCTTTGCAATGATCGGTGGTTTCAAAATTCTTGAGTAGATGCGTGGTCTACGGTTTTACCGTGTGATACAGCAGTTTGTTATACATTTTGTTGTTTTCTTCACATATCGTGCTGCTTTCGTTAGGAGTATAATTTATATTGATTAGTAAATATACCCCGAATGCTATGCGATATGATTCCTGGAGCCGTTACACATCCTGGAGGATCTATTATGGGTGTGTTTAGTGCCCGCCTCGTTCTTGTCGTCATAATCAATGCGATCGTTGTTGTAACGTGGCGGGGTGGGGTGCGGGAGGGTTACAGTTAATTTATGAGTCAAATTATTTGAAAATTAATTGTCTGCCTTCCATCCGGGTCTCGTTCCGCTTGTTTATTGTAGGTTTGTGCTTATGTTATAGGCCAAGCCAGCCCCGCCATCATGTGACGAATGCCATAAGTTTGTCCGTGTCGTGTTCAAGGACCATGTCTGTTTAGGTGTGCCCTGTGTAATATTGATCATAGGTGTAATGTTTGTGCAGGGTGGTCCGTTGAGACGATGGTTAAGTTCCTTGCCCAGAAGGACTTGGCTGGGTCTGACGCAGGGTCAGGCGGTCCGAGAGTAAATCGTTGAGCGCCAGGTTCGGCCGGTGGGGGTGCTCCATGTCCCCAGCCGGAGGTGGCGGAGACGGCACCGCCGGCGTGGTTTGGTCCGGCTATGCAGGGTTTTCTGCATAGCGTTCTGCCCATGCTGGTGTCGTCCCTGCTACCAAAGGTTGGGGGGGGGGGAGTTTCTCCCCATGCCTGGTACGGATCCTGTCCTCGGACAGGATTCTGGACTGGTTACCGAGGGGGCCGTCTCGTACGGCCCCCTGGCAGTCCCGTCAGGCTTCGGCCAGACGGTTTCTGTTTCTCTGCGGCCACCTCCGGGTGGTCCAGTAGTGGTGGCCGGTTCGTCAGGTGTGGGAGCCCTCCGCCAGGACGGTTCCACGGTTGACTCGTCTAGTGACGACTCTTCGGAGTCTGAAGACGAGGAGGCCGAGGAGGAGAGGTTGCTGCGGCCCGTGAAGGCGCAGGGGGAGAATATGGAGGTTGATTCCGTCCTGGACGGAACCAGCCTCCATTTGTCTGGTTTGGCGCAAGCCAGGTCAGCGGCTCCGCCTGTGGCTGAGGTCAATCTGGTACCGTGCACCGGTTCCGTGCGGCTTGGTTTGGCACCAGCCGTCACGGGAACGTGTGTGTGCCGGGCCGGGCGTGGTACTCACCTATCTCGCCTGGTCCGGCAGTCGGACATGGGGTGCCGTTGGCGCCCGTGTCCGGCTATGGTTCCGCAACTGCTACGGGTCCATACGGTTTTCCGTGCGGACCTACCCCATGGACCGGAGTGTTTCATGGGGTGGCGGCGAAACCGTGTGGTACCGGAGTGCCTGGCGTGTCAGCCGTGGCTCCTTGCCGGGAGGCCGTGGCTGGCAGGCCCATGAGCACGTCAAAGGGTGACGTGTTTGCGGGGGTGTCTTCATCGGAGGTAGATTGGTCAGATGCTCTGGCGTGGCTAGCCAGGGTTGACCCGTCTGTGGTTTCGGCCACGGCCGATGAAGATGCACCCCGTCTGTCGGTTGCGTCGATCAGGACGGTGATTTTGCACGCGGCCCGGATCCAGTCAGTGGGACTGGATCCACGGTTCATAGATTTGTTGGACGCTATTTATAGCAAACAACTGATGACCAAGGGTCAGCTCCCTGTGGCCTCCAGGGAGGTGCGGACAAGATGTCGTATTCCGCGGGGGGAATACGACAGATATGGTGTAGTCCCGTCGGTCACTGAGGATGACCGATGGGTACTGGGCGTCCAGTGTGCCGTTGGCGGGTGGCCCCGGTCCGGCACTTGTGGACAAGTCTCAGGTACACCAGGAAGAAGTCCTGTCCCTATGCGATGAGGGTGTCAGGGCAGCGATGAGCGCTGTCAACCACTCGTATCGTCTCCTTCAGTCGGTGTGGGCTGAAGCGGGGGCAGGCCACCCTGTGCCACCTGTGGCGCTTTCATGTGTCAATGACGGCCTGGTGCTGTCTATGGACGCATTGGCAAGGGTGCAAGCGCGAGTGACGAAATCCAGGAGGCAAATGGTCATTGACCATATGCGTCCGGCTACGGCAGTCAGGGAGCGTCTTCTTGGGACTCCCCGGACAGGGCCTAGCATCTTCGGTGGCCAAGCGCGGGCCATCTTAGAGGATACCGCCAGTATCGTGCAGAATCGGTTAGCGGTAAACCTACAGCTAGAGCTAGTGTGGCAAGCGCACGCACTAGGGGCTGTGGGGAAACCGCTAACGGGACAACCTTCAAAGAAGCAGAAGAAGCATAAGGGCAAGGCGAAAGCTAGGCCTGTTGCGACTTCTGCTTCAGCTGGGTTTTCGGAGCCGCCGCCGGCGAAGAAGCCCAGGAAGGTTGTAGAGGCGCCTACCCTCCCCAATGTTTCTCCTGACCGCCCTAGAGGCGGGAAGGGCAAGGAGAAGAGTAAGGGTAAGGCCTCAAAGGGCGGACAGAAGGGGCCGAAGCGTACCTGAGGGTACGAAAGCTCCTTTCATATCCGCCTGGACCGCGTCTGTGCGACAGGAACAGCGGTGCCAGTTATACCCGTCGTGCCTGAACGAAATGGTTCTCTCTCTCTCTCCTTAAGAAAGAGGGCGGGGGGGGGGGGGCGGACTGCGAGCCGGACAACCCCGTTAGACGTCGAGGCGTCTATGGTGGGTGGAAGGCTCATGCGTTTCGTCGAGGCCTGGCGAGGTGTGACGTCAGACAGTCTGGTCCTGGGATGGTTATCCCAGGGTTACATGCCGGAGTGGTGGGACTTTCCACCACAAAATCTGTCTTTGGCACCTGTCTGGACACCCGTACCAAGGGAGCCAGACAAGTTAGAAGCCGTTCAAAAGGAAGTGTCGGGTTTGCTTCTGAAGGGAGCAATAAAACCAGCAAACCGAAACACTCCAGGCTTCTATTCAAACATGTTCCTTGTCCCCAAGAGCACAGGGGGATGGAGACCCGTTCTCAATCTCAGGCCATTAAATTGGTTTATCCATACGCCTCGGTTCCAGATGGAAACGCCGAGGTCGGTAATGGCGGGATTGAGGAAAGGAATGTGGTGTGTATCAATCGATCTGAAAGATGCATATTTCCACATTCCTATGAATCGGAGTTGGCACAGGTTTCTGAGATTTGCGTTTCAGAATCAAGTATGAGAGTTTACAGTTCTCCCGTTCGGCCTGTCGACAGCCCCGAGGGTTTTCACAAGAGTGGTCCTTGTGGTGACAGCGTTTCTCAGAAAAGAGAACGTGGCGCTACACACCTACATAGACGACTGGCTGCTCAAGGCAGACTCGGCAGCCAGGTTGAACGTGGATACTGCTCTGACTCTGAAGTTACTTTCAGATCTAGGCTGGATAGTCAACGAGGAGAAATCCGAGTTGACGCCCGCTCAACATTTCGTTTATTTGGGGATGCGATTCGACCTCGAGGAGGGCAGGGTTTACCCATCAGAGCCCAGAGTGGTGTCTCTGTTAGCCATCCTCAAGAGTTTTCGAGTGGGAAACCACATTCAGGCGAGGCGGTTCCTTCAGATGCTGGGCATGATGGTCTCCATGGAGCAGGTTATCCCGTACGCTGCTCTAATGCGAAGGCCTATCCAGTTGTATCTGATGTCTCTGTGGAAACAGAGAACAGAACCCCTGTCAAAACTGGTGCCAGTTTTGGAGCCGATAATATCGCATCTTCTATGGTGGAAACAGCGTCAGAATCTCCTATTAGGGGTTTCGCTGCACCTACCCCACCCCCAGCTGTCCGTCTACACGGATGCATCGCTGGAAGGGTGGGGTGCCTGCCTGGGAGAACACCAGGTCTCGGGCACATGGACTCTCCCGGAGAGTCAGCTGCATATCAATCTGTTGGAAATGATGGCAGTGGAACTGGCGTTGGAAGAGTTCCTTCCGATGATCAGGGGCAAGGTGATATTGATACGGTCGGACAATTCGACAGTAGTATCATATATAAATCGCCAAGGCGGGACCAGGTCGCCCACTCTGTGTATCAGGGTGTGGCACTTGATTCAATGGTACAGGAATTACTCAGTTGTTTTGAAAGCAGCTCATATTCCTGGCCGATTGAACATTCTGGCGGATGCTTTGTCTCGCAGACAGAGAATTCTGCCAACAGAATGGTCCCTCAACCCTCCGGTTCTGCGACGGATCTTCGAGCATTGGGGCAAACCCAACGTGGACTTGTTCGCCACAAAGGAAAATGCTCAAATCATGACATATGTCTGGCCGATTCCAGATCCAAATGCCGTCGATACAGACGCTCTGGCGATAAGCTGGAGAGGGATGCACGCTTACGCGTACCCACCCACCATTCTTCTACCGAAGGTATTGGTGAAGGTCAGGGAGGAACCGTGTCTGGTCCTGCTAATAGCGCCGTATTGGCCGAGCAGGGCGTGGTTCACGGATCTTCTAGATCTGCTGGTGGAAAATCATGTGCAGTTGCCCGAGATTCTGAACATAATCTCCCAGGCCAAGGGACGCTTCCTACACGAGCGTCCCGAAATGTTCAAATTGACTGCGTGGATGTTATCAAACAACGTTCCACGTCGGAAGGCTTTTCTCGACAGGCTGCTGATTTCATCGCGGCTGCGAGAAGGAGGTCAACCTTCAAGTCATATAACAACAAGGTTAACAGATTTGCAGACTGTTGTGAAGAAAAGGGTATTGATACCTTTCAATCCACTATTCAGCAAATAGCAGACTTTCTCTGTGAGCTGTTCTTTTCAGGACTAGCTCCCGTCACAGTTGCTGGATACAAGTCAGCTTTGGCATCAGTTATCCCTTGTCTAGCCTACAGGGATAGTCCAGAAGTGGCCCAGTTAAATGTGATGTTGAAGGGAATGAGCAATCTCCGCCCGAGACAACCGGTAGTCATTCCAGCCTGGAGTCTATCTTTAGTGCTTAATGTACTGGCCAAGCACCCTTTCGAACCGTTGCGTTCGGCTAGTCTAAAGCATTTGACTCTAAAGGCGGTCTTTCTATTGGCAGCTTCCTCAGCTAGAAGGCACAGTGAGATCCATGCGCTTTCCGCAGAGAGGAACCGATTTATTGTTTCTGGAGAAGGTCTGCGTCTTCTGCCAAGAGCAGAGTTTATGTCAAAGAACCAATCTTTGAGATATCCCGGCAAACCGATCATTATACCGAAGTTAACTAGGTTTGATCGTGATGCCAGTGTCTGGTGCCCGGTCCGTGCTTTGACTAAGTACAAGAAACGGACTGACTCGTTACGGTCGAACGATAGACATCTGTGGATCTGCCATAAAAAGCCTTATGGCACCGCATCCATGGATACTATCTCTCGTTGGGTGGTCGAATGCATTCAGACTACTCACGAGATGGCGACTGGGCACCAGGTGCAAGGCGTAAGGGCACACGATGTCAGAGGAATAGCCGCCTCGACCGCCCTTTACAATGGTGTTCCGTTAGAGGACATCATGGCCGTTGCACAATGGCATTGTGAGTCCTCATTCACGGATTACTATATGAGGGATGTGTCAGACTCAGCCAATCCACTGGCTTTAGCTGTTTTGAAACGATAGTTAGTGACCACACTGCTCTTCACCCTTTTTTCACTTTGGTAAGAAAAGAACCTAAAGCAGGCATGGTCAGGCGAGAGGATGTCAACCAGATTGTGTCACTGATGGCCGAACCGGTGAATGGTTGGAGGCGGTACGTCTGAAGTCCAATTATCATAAGGTAATTCAATAGTGAGAGTTTTTTGTATTATGTATATGTATCATGTTCATTCATCTTATATATTCATGCTCATTCCCAGGCTAATACATGGAATATGCAGGGAGTAGTTAACCCTCTTGGCCTATTGGTGTTTTCAGGCGGGATACATGTTCGTGAGTTCTCTCCCTTTTCTTAGGAGGAAAAAGGGAGGGGGGGTGCCGTGACGCGAATGTGATTCGGTTCCGTGAACTTGACGGTCCTTTTAGGTCTCCGTTAGTCAAGTTTGAAGTCTAAAATCTTTCTCCAAAGGGCAAAATTAGCATTTATGGCTTGCCCCTTCCCACCAGGTTACTGATCAAATCTGGTGTATATCAGAAGTAACAGAATGGTGAGTATTGATCGAAGGAGAATGAAGGAAATGTCAATTTCCCTTTATCCGAGATCTAACAATACTCACCATTCTGTTACGGACCCAGCCTCCCAGCCCCACGGAGGCAAGCCATAGTTTTCTCTTGTTTGGTGGCTATGCAAACAATATGAGCTCTATGGTAAACGGGTACTCGGCAGTTGGCAGCCGAGTACCCGGTTCCCAGGAGTCTGTAAAGCTTTCTAAGTCTATAATCCTAGAGCCGCTGTCAAGGCCAGCTGTATATCAGAAGTAACAGAATGGTGAGTATTGTTAGATCTCGGAGAAAGGGAAATTGACATTTCCTTCATTAATACTGAAATTTAAAAGAATGAGGAAATCATCCTTTAATGGTTAACATTGGTAAAGACAATTACAGTTTTTGCCTAAATAATGCCCATTTTCAGGTCAAGAGATGGGTAATTTTAGACAATTTACCATGCGGGATATGGAGCCAGACATTCTAATAATAAATTTGTAAAAATAGTTTTCCTCTTGGCCTCCAATTGGGCATTTCTCAAGACCATGGTAGACTTGTCCATTAAAGGATTACTCACTAGTTTATACAATTGTCAGTACGTGGTAGGCCTATGGCAATATTATATTAAATAACTGTTTATGCAGATATATACCGTAAACATAAACAATGTAGAATATTTTGAATGATGGGTGCTTAAATGGCATTGTTTGGTGTTAAATAAAGAAAGGTTATTGCGTACAAGAATTATAAAGCAATTGCCAATTAGTGTAACAAAATCTAAGAACACATTTAGCATATTTAGCAACACATTTAAAATTAAATCATCAATATTTATTTTCTCATGATGAATCTTAAACAGGCATAATAATTTACCCAGGTAGGTACACTTTACAGAGCATGGAAGAGATGCTTCTGAACAAAAGCAGCCTTGCAGATTTAGATTTCTTACATCTACATCCACCAGGCAAATTGATAGTAGGCTTTGCTGGAAGGGACAAGTTTATCATCTATTATCTTGCGACCCAATTTTGTGTGTCATTGTAATGAAGGTGAGCTCATGTGTGCAAGGCTCTTTGATACAAGGCTCGCAACAAATGAAATTGAAATGCATCTTCATTTGGCGGCCGTATCTTTAAATCAAGAATGGACCTGAGGAAGCCATCATCATCATCATCCTTAAATCTGACATGGTTGTTGCAAATATATACTGGCGAAGTATGCTCAGGCAACCAGTACATCTTCGACTATAGAGATTGGCAATGTATTCCTTATCTTAATTTGTTAGTGTTGCTATCTCTGTCATGGTGCTGTCATTGCCAAATGCTGCAAAATGAGCCACCTATTCTACCATACTTAGGACAACATTTGCTGCTCTCCGTTTACCCCGCCTGAATAGGTAACTTACTGTCTCACATCACTTAACACACGTGCATAGTATAGTAGCTGTCAGTTCTCGAGGCTCCTTGCCATACTTCTCACTCAATAGTTTGATGAGATCATGGACTGGGAAGTAAGTCTCATTTCTCTGAATCCAAATTTATTTTAGACAGTATAAACAGTAAACATGATACATACAGAGTATGCTTATCTTCGTGTCTGATGCACGATCACAGCCCGTGTAAAAAAATTTATTCACGCAATATGTCGGGTGAGCCATACTCATTGTGTCTGCTTTTTCGCGTACAGCAAATCTATAACAGTGGCAGGCGCCGAGTTGACAATAAACACTTGCGAATTGGAATTGTCTCGTGAGGGGGCGAGGGGTCATGAACAGCTTCCAGTAGAAATGCTTAGATTGTGTGCTCTCTCTCTCTCTCTCTCTCTCTCTCTCTCTCTCAGATACTATCGTCAATGGAATCATACCGATCACCTACAATGGTGACACATTCACAATTGCTGGGTTTCAACTTGAGAATCTTCCGAATACAGCGTGTTTCCAAGATCACACAATTTTCTCACATCTACGTGCTCTAATCTGTGGATACACGCCATTGCATCTATAAGATATACTGTTTACAGGTAACAGTCTGGTAAAGATGGTGGTTGTATACCTTTAGGCCCAACGTCCGCTATTAGAGCTGTCTATCAGAACATCTGGCTTGCTACCCCTGCGCATTGTATATCATTGTTGAAGTATTGGGTCAATTTAAAACAACGATGTTGGGTAATTTTTCAATTAATGTGAAAACACAACCTTGCTGATATTGTCATCAGTGCTTTGGAAAGGGCAAAGTGCCCATGTAACTGCACTTGCATTTTGATAGATTTTGATCAGGTTTTGCTTCTTAGATGCGTAACCCTTCTTCTTGAATGCAAAGATAATCAGCTTTGGTGATTCTATTTTGCTGGAACCTTTATCCTCTGTAATTTTCATTGCCTCCCTACATGTTACTTCTATAAAGTTTAGTGGCAGCCTTCTCACATATAACTATATTCATTAGATCAACATAGTTGTTGCATCAGAATGGATTTAACATTTTCTTTGTGATAAGACTTGCACAATGTTAATCTAACTTCGCCATTGACAGAACACTTTGTGACACCTCTAGCAGCTGGAGCCTGGGATATCCCCTTGAATAATGTCTTTACTTCACTGATGTAGGTTTCAGTGCCATGTCTGTCCGCACACAATTAAATTAACATTTAATTGATATACCGTAAAACTAGCTTCAGGAATTTATCATGAACTGTTGGGTGATTTTCAGGCAGATTGAGCATATCCTTGAGATCGAGAAACAAAAACTCCATGTACTTCTCTCTCTCTCTCTCTCTCTCTCTCTCTCTCTCTCTCTCTCTCTCTCTCTCTCTCTCTCTCTCTCTTATCTCCCTCTTCCTCTCCCCCTCCCCTCCCTCTTCCTCTCCCCCTCTCTGGAATTGATAGATTAGAAAATGAACTGGAACGCAGTTTAACTAACGATGATAGCTGGAATCAAGGTGATAAATCAGACTCTGATAGTGACAATGAGTAATTAAGAGATGATAATTTCAAATGCAATTAGCAGATATATTGTCTAGTATTTAGGGATCGCAAGTACAAACGATACGAGTTGTGATTTTCACTGTAATTGATTTAGACACATGGTTATGTTCATTTCATTTACCATTGCAAAAATGGGCATTCTGATAGTTGACATAGTACTATGATGGTCCTAACAAATAAAGGAACATTGTCCTTTAAGATTTGTCAGATGATAGTTGTCATTCACTTCTTTAGCTATAGCACCAGTATATCGGTTTCTTAACATTTGTCCATCACAACAATGCACAGTTTTCCGATTTTAAGAACATGGCAAAATTGGTTGACCGCTGGTGATCTAATTATTCAATGATTTGTGTGTAACATGTATGTAATTGTAGAGCCCACACCAAGGGATATTTCAGTCATTACTCTAGGTCATGTAGATGTGATGCTCTGTTGATTTCATTTATCCATACACCATAATTGCATTTTTCAGATATTTTCCGAAATGGATATTCTGCCATTTGTCATAGTAATAACATTTCCCATTGGCACTTTGGATTTGTCACATGAAGTCTACTAGAGGTTGACATCAAAATAGGTTCTACTCCGTAGCACGAGCAGTATGATGAGAATCATGGCCATATATTTGGAGGGGCTAACCAGAGCATTATGCACAACGCTAATGAAATTACACTTGGAGATCGAATCAATCGAAATGGTGCTCGCCCTGTAAGGATCCGCCAGGCAGGTGCAGCGCCGGGCTCCATGCCTCGAAGGAGCCCACCCTCAGCTACTGGAGGTCCCATCAACTCGTCTTGTGGAGCCAGGGGACGAGGATGGAGAGCTACTGGCCAACGGAAAGAGAAGACCAAACCCAAAGAGAACCCCAGTATCAACATCATGCACTGGAATGCAGAAGGGGTTACCAACAAGAAATCAGAGCTCGAACAGTTCCTGTACGAAAACAACATTGATATCTGCTGCATTCAAGAGACACACCTGCAAGAATGAAAACCATTTAAGATCAGAGGTTACAAGATTTTCCGGTGTGATCGAAGAGGAAGAAAGAAAGGTGGGGTGATGACCTTGGTCCGAAACAGCGTGAACGCCAGCCAGATCAAAACCTTTATGGAAGAGGCAGAATATATCAAGATCAAGGTAACAACGAGCAACTCTGTGATTGAAATTGTCAATTATTACTGCCCTAATGACAAGAATCTCTCACTTGACACAATCCAGGTCCCGGACTGCCACTTCCTCATTGCGGGAGACTTTAATAGCCAGTCCCAGAGCTGGGGGATACAGAACACTTGATAAACGAGGAGAAGACATTGAAGCATGGCAAGATGAAAAGCACCTTTTACTTGTCAACGATCCCACAGATCAGCCTACCTTCTACTCGCGCCGATGGCACTCGACAACAACGCCGGACTTGGCATTTTGTACAGAAGACATTCACAGAAACCTCAGTAGAGTGGTCGGATCGCAGTTAGGAGGAAGCGACCACCGCCCAGTCCTCCTCTCTCTTTCTGGAAGTATTTCGACCAGTTCACCTCAACATCCAAGGTGGAACTACAAAAAGGCAAATTGGAGTCTGTTCGGCATTCGTTCCAATGAGCTTACCCATAATATAGCAGTAGAAGGGAGAAACATCAACAATGTGGTCAAGGAATTTAATTCAAGTATCCTCAAGGCTGCCAATGAAGCGATTCCTCGAGGGTTCAGGAAAAACTACCGCCCCTACTGGACAACAGAACTGCAAGCAGCACATGATAAACTAGACAAGGCCAGAGAAGATGCTGAGGGTAATCCCTGTCATGAAAACCACTTCACGCTACAACAAACTAAAGCCAGGTATCTAAAGACCAAGCTGGAGGCCAAAAGAAGAAGCTGGAGGGAAAAGACGGCAGGGTTTAATTTAGAGAGAGACACCACAAAACTATGGAGACTGACTAAAGCACTCAATGATGAGGGTGTCAGGGGAGAGAAGATTACTCTTGAAGAAGATGGCCAAACACTGACAGGAAAGATGGCAGCAGATGCCTTTGCGAAGGCATATGCAAAAGAAAGCAACATTTCTATACCACGAATGCGTCAAAGGGAGGTTAGAAAAGAGCAAAAGGAAAGAACAGACACCAACACTCACGATGCAATGAAAGTTGACATTAGTTTAACAGAACTGAAGAAGGCTATCCGCCAACTGAAAAAGAAGAAATCTCCCGGGCCAGATGGCATTACGAATGAAATGATCCAACACCTTGGTAATGCATCTCTTCGCAAGTTGCTAGACATCTTTAATCTCAGTTGGACCAATGGAGAGGTTCCTCAGTGCTGGAAGGAAGCCAGAATGACTCCTATTCTGAAAAAAGGAAAGAACAAGACGAAAGTGCTGAGCTACCGTCCTATCAGTCTTACAAGCTGCATATGCAAGACCATGGAGCGCATTATCAACCAGCGGTTGCAGTGGTACCTGGAGTCAGAGAACATTATAGTTTCAGAGCAGGCCGGATTCAGAAGATACAGGAGCACAGAAGATCAAACAACACATCTTGCACAGGTCATAGAGGACACTTTTCAAGCCAAGAAGGTGATGCTAGCTGCCTTTATCGATCTGCAGAAAGCATTTGACAAGGTGTGGAAGGATGGTCTCCTCGTGAAGCTCCGGCGCACAGGCATCGGTGGCAACATGTTCCGATGGACCAAGTCATACCTACACAATCGCAGAGCTAGGGTGCTGGTGGATGGACAATCTGGACAGAATGTATTGCTGAGACAAGGGGTGCCACAAGGCGGAGTATTATCACCTACTCTGTTCATACTCTTCATCAATGACATTGTAGCAGAGCTGCCCAATGGGATCCAAGCAGCCCTCTATGCAGATGACCTCGTAATCTGGTGCACCGAGGAGTACACAACGACTGCCACGTACAGAATGCAGCTCGCCTTGGACAGAATTACAGCTTGGGCCAATCGCTGGTGTATTACCATCAACAAAGAAAAATCATCAGCCATGCTATTCACACTGTCCACCAAAACCAAGGTTGGCAATCTGACACTGGGCGGTACTCCACTCGAATACGAGGACCAGCAGACATACCTGGGAGTCACATATGACAGAAGATTAACCTGGAAGGAGCACATCCAGAATGCAGAGGCAAAGGCCAGAAGAAAGCTAAACATCATGAGGAAGCTGGCAGGAACAAAGTGGGGTGCCAATGAAAGGATCCTCAAGACCATCTACCTAGGGGCCGTACGACCACACCTTGAGTATGGATCCAGCTCATGGATGACAACAGCTAAATCTCATCAACAGAACCTCGACAGAGTACAAAACCAGGCACTGCGCATCATCACTGGTGGAATGAGATCAACACCAATAGAAAAAATGGAGCAGACAGCAGGTATTCCCCCACTTAGCAAAGGAAGGGAATGCAAAGCACTGATCCAAGCTGCAAAGTTCAAATCGTTCAATAACCACCCGATGAAGATCAGGCAAGCACAGCTGTCATCAGGAAGACTTAAAAGATCAAGTTTTGTGAAAGAGACAAAAGCACTTCAAAGGAAACACCAAGAGATGTTGCCAGCACAAATAGAAGATCCAAACCACACCCTTGATCCTCCACCCTGGGAAAACAAACTAGAGAGCATAGCTATTCGCACCACAGTACCTCATCTCACAACCAAAAATGAACACAGTGATGTGAGCAAGAAGGCCCTGACCCTAGCCATGCTGGAAGAAATGTACCCTCAGGAGACATGGATAAGGATCTACACAGATGGATCAGCCAAAGATGCAATTAGGAGCGGAGGTGCCGGACTGTACATACAGTATCCAAACGGACAACATGAGTCAGCTGCAATACCGACAGGCAAACACTGCACAAACTACAGAGCTGAAGTCGAAGCACTGGTTCATGCAGCTAATACCATCAGCAGAACAGCAGACCCTATTGCACAGATTGTCTTTTTATCTGATGCCCGCTCCGTCCTTGAGGCTATCACCAAAGGTAAGCTGCCACAACTTGAAGAAGTACTACAAACCATCAAATGCTTTCGGATAGCACTGCAGTGGATCCCCTCACACTGTGGAGTCCAAGGAAATGAGGAAGCAGACAAGATGGCAAAGGTGGGTGCAGAAGAGAATCAGACAGAAAACATGGTTACCCATACAGAGATGAAGACTATCATTAAGTCCCTCTATAGAACACCTCAATCAGAAGATGCCTACCATCATCTCTCGAGGCCAGAGCAAGTGACCATTTTTCGTCTCAGAACTGGACACAACAGACTAAACCAACACATGTACAGGCGGTTCCACCTTACGACATCGCCCGCTTGTCCTTGTGGAGAAGTAGAACAGACCACAGAGCACATACTTCAATGTTGCAGTACGTATCAGCTGCTGAGAGAAGAGATCTGGCCTTTGTCAACCTCTTTTCTTGAAAAGCTGTATGGGCCTGTGGAAGAACTGCAGAAAACCACAGATTTCATCTTGAGAACGGCTCTCCAAGTGTGATACCAGCGATCGAAAAGAAGAAGAAGAAGATGGCCATATATGAAGAGTTAAACTGAACAGAGTGAACCCCTCGAGAAATATCTGTGCCAGATCGAGCCCTGTTCCATCAAGATCGATAGTGATCTTCATCTCCTCAGGGGCAGGGGCTAGCTGCTTCACTCTGCCGTCGGCTAAGAAACGTAGCTCTAGGACTATATGAGTCGTTTGCGGGCTAGTGAGTCAGACTTGCTGAAGCAGTTTAACAGCACTCTTGACTTTGGAGACATGTGACACACCATCTACCCGTAGGGTGCCCTCCTGGAGGTTAACAGCTTCTTCTGGTCCATCGAATGGACGACGCAGCAGGAGCTTTCCACCTGTAATCCCGATCCGGTGACCCACCCTCGTCAGGGAGACACCTTCACCTATGTAGGTGAGGAAGGATGATCCCCGATTGTAGAGCTTTCGAACTGTCCCATCCTTTTTCACAACAGTGGAGAGGGGAGTAACCTCTATGTCAATGACTGCAGGAGGCCTATATTGGGGCAACCATGTTTGCCAGTCACCCCTAGGTCCAGCGGGGTACCACAATTCATTCTTCTCAAATATGAACTGCAGGTCTTTTGCCAGGGTCAATAGCAGGCCATCATGGGCCATCGGCGGGGCACAACTCGAATAGGGTTTGACCAGATGAAAGCTGAGGTCGTTATTTAGGGTGTTGATGTCTGCCACCTCTCTATCCGAGAGCTCAATCAACGGGTCGAGGATGTACTTCCTCTTCGGGAAATCGTACTGAAACATGATCTTGTTGCCATCTATGTTGCGGCCCAGGCGCTCCTTCGACACATCCTTGAGGTATGTGAGCAGCTCCACCCCATCACCACCAAAGGGGTGGAGCGAGAATGCCTTTGAGTTTGCTTCGTACTGTAGGGCGAATGACGTGCCATCGCTCTCTTCTACCTTGGCAGCATCAACTGCGTACACATCTGCCAGGTCAGCAAGACCAGTCGAGTGAGCAAATATGGGTTCCATAGCACGCTATAGGAGGGGTTTAAACAAGACATATACCCATGCCGATTGTCTGACTGCTGCTGTCCGGTGGTGAGAACGTAATCTCACACTCTCTAGAGGGGAGACAAGTGGTACAGTACCGTGTAGAATGGGTCCTCTTCGAGGTGCCCCATCGGGGCACAACATACATACACGCCGATGTGCTACATCAACCTCCAGGAAGTGAATACAGCAGCTCACTGGTAGAAGTCGGCCAGGACGTGATAGAGTATCTCCCAGGTACCAACAGTAACCTATGGAAAGCTATCAGTCCTCGCCTGTTCACACCTGTAAATCACCTGTTTGACAGCCCCTCCATTAACATATATGCCAGCACGGATGGGGTATCGGACGCCCATTTAGAGTTTACCCTCTTATTACTCATTGACTTGACATGATTTCACAACAGGAATATCTGACCTTTGCCAAGATGATGAAGAGCCCGCTACAGGGTTGCCCCTTCATGACCCCTGCACAGATGCTCGCACAGCAGATCTGTCAACAAGAAGGAGAGCGACTACAGTGGGAGAGCTGGTATCAACATAACGTGAGAACTGCAAGGAGGCGAAGGAACAGTGAAGGTTCCAGATACTGGCAGGCCCTCCTGGAGGAGAGTAAGCAGGACGATGAGCCAGATGTAGCAGAGAATGCGGACGATGCAGCGGAGACTGCGGACGAGGATGGGCCAGAGAGTAAGCGGGACGATGTCTTCACATACGATGATGAGCCAGATGTAACGGAAACCGCGGACGATGCAGCAGAGACTGTGGACGAGGATGAGCCAGAAAGTCAGTGGGGCGATGTCTTCACATCCGATGATGAGCCAGATGTCTTCACATACGACGATGATCCAGGTGTCTTCACAGACGATGATGAGTCAGATGTCATACAGTGGGAAGAGGAGATGGCACAGAAGTGTAAGACCAAGAAAGCCATCCAGCGGCGGACCTACTATCTTGGTCATAAGGTGAAGTTCCAGATGTCACGTCTCAGAAAGCTACTGGCACCCGACATAGTGCTGGATGACCTCTGTCTAAGAGACGTCTGTCTCGACACCAGCAAGCTGGCACGGTTCGCCAGGCTCTCCAAAATGTACCCTCCTAGGACTCATGAGCAGATTCTGCAGGTGTTGCAGGTTTAATCTCCAGGTATACTATGGCAAAATCAGAGTGGTGGAACCAACCAGAAATATACCCCTCCCTGATGGCTGACGAGGGCGGTACCATCCACGGCTGGCGACTCCAGCAGATAGATACCATCTGACAGAATCTCGTCCATGAGGCAGAAAAGTACAGCAGAACGCGCAGGCGATATAAGACAGCCTACAACGTCCTCGCGCATACAACCACTGCTGCGGGTGTGATGGAAGCCAGTGCTGGGGTGGCAGCTGTGGCCACTCTCGCTACAGGGGTGGGGGCCATCGTCGCCATCCCGCTGGGTCACGTGCCACTAGCCGCCATTGTCTTGGCCACAGGCTTGGGGTGGGGCAGCGGCAGATCACAAGGAGGCTGGAGAAGCATGCTAATATGTGACACTGGCACAGAGTATGCTACGGACTATCGACGAGTCTGTAAGCAAAGCTCTCGAGGATGGTCAGGTCACCAATGAAGAGTACCACCATATATTGAAGGTCCAAGTCCTGTACCGCATGGAAAAACCTAAAGTGCAACAGCAATACCTCAAAGGCTCCAGCGGGCGGGTTGATAGGGAGGAGTTAAAAAACGAGATGTTACGGCGATGGCGAGACGACTACAAATAGTGTGCTGCCTATATGGTAGCTTTAAGAACACCAGTATAGATGGCCTTCCCACTGAACCTCACGACAGTCATCCAGAGCCAACCGCCCCTCCTGGGTACATCCTTGACTGGTCTGAGAGGTCTACTGGATGATATACCAGAGCTAACACCGTTCTCCATCACAGTGGATGGACGGTCCTGAACCAGCTTCTCTGTCAACCCACGACCACTGACAAACCGCCCCATCACCATCAAGGATGCGAAGCAAGCTCATACTTGGATGGCTGCTCCAAGCCTCTCATACTGGAATCAGCAGCTGACCTTTGCCGTGTGGTGTGCCACAGCAGAATGTGGAGTAAGTTCCACCCTGCTTCACTCCTATTCTTGTACTCCTGAAGCTGTGCTCATCGACAGCTGTCTCAGATTCCACATGTACTTCACGGCGTGACGAATCCTCCATGAGCTGGGTGCAAGCCTCCCTGATACAAACACCTTCGACCCACAGCTCAACAGTCATAGCGTCTCAGCGGACAGCAGACTACAGAGAGAGTTCAGCGCTCACCCAGACTATCGGTGGCATGGTGGTGACAACAGGGGTCTAGGGGTTATGTACGGTGACCCGAGACGTGACTACTCAGGATTCCCCTATCGAACCCCCCAACGAGTAGGCTGTCAGAAGACAGCGACATTCTCGTTCGATCCAGACGCCGACCCTGGAGCACTGGTGCAAAATATGCACATCACTGGCTTGTGTCAGGACTATCCAGATGTGTGGAAGTACTTTGTCCCACACACCACCTCCGACCTCACACCAGCAGGGATCGTTCGGATCAACCAGTCCCTGGAAGCACTGTGCTACTGCCTCCTTATGGCACAGACCCAGCTGCAGGATTCCATAGATGGTGTCAGCGGAGCAGAAGTCCAGGCCATGTTCATCAGTCTCGTTCAGGATATGATCATCGTAGCAGACCCCAGTAGTCTTATTGTTAAGTTCCAGCAGGGGTTGCAGAAGGCCCGTCGCAAACTTGACTTTGCTATTTCGCCACACCTATGGTTGATCCCGAGCAACATGATCGTGAACATCGAGGACCTCCAAGTCAGGGGCTGTAACAACATGATAGTCGGGGGGAGTTCCCCTGGTGTCCACTTCGGCTTCAACACTGCCATCAACACACCTACGCGTAGTACATGCCATACAGTCCCTGGCACTGCAGCCAGTCGACATGGCAGCTCCAGGCGCTCTAACACTGCAGCCAGCCAACACGGCACTGCTTCAAATGGTAGCTCTACGTGTGGTGTCGGGCTTAGCTATCGTGGCGCTCGGGATCAGCCTACTCCGCCGCTAGCAAATCAGCTATAAGACTATCCTGACTCTCTACAGTAGCCGTGAGGGCCACGCTGAGACACTGAACCAGCTTGGCATGCCCTACAGCCCCTATACCCACTGCCAACATGCACATCCAAGGGCTGGATGGTTCGGCAGCGCATCCTTGTAGTATCGCAGAGCCTTGTTCAACTCTGAGTCAAGTGAGGCCATGGCATGCTGGAACACATCTGACAGATACTCCCGATCCTTGTAGAAACCTTTAGCTCACAGGAGCTGCTCGACGATACTCCCGCCCATGATAAGGTATTCGAGGAAGCAGATCTGTCCCTTGCTAAATCCTAGATAGAGCTTCACAGCTGTTAGCTCCTCTGTCAGCTCAGCATCGGAAAGCTGAGCGAGCTCATCTGGTGTCTTCCTCTTGTAGTCCTTCAACTAACTCCGGAAGACATCATAGTACTTCTCGCATAGCATGAGCCTGGACATCTTTAAGATGTCTCAATAGAGAGATGAATATTCCTGAGTAGCAACCCGGCCACCTGGCAGATGCAGACTGGGAAGATCTTATTAGTTCTCTCGACAGGGGACGCAGACGTTTAACCGCATTGTATACTCAGTGCTTAAACAATGACGTCAATGGTACAGATCGTGAAGCAACCGCCCGAGAGCCAGGCGAGTCTTCAGAAGGTAGAGAACCTGCTGCGAACCAAGACAAAGAAGTTACTGACCGAAGCAAAACCTCTGGCAGTCCATGTCACCAGTAACGTGGCAACGAATGTGGCAGTGGTGAAGATGACAGGGGGAAATGAGGTTCTTCATGCCACCACTGCGGCTGTCCTCGCTACAGTGGTGAGTGGGGTGGCTGGGCACTGTCTCGGAATAACTCACCCCATCCCAAAGATCGCCCTCAATGGTGCCTCCTACACTGTTGCTGCCAAGATCATGGGTGAATGTGTTACACTAATGGAGGCCGCGGTTCTAGGGCTAGCAACGAGTACAATGGCTGAGATCATCGTCGCCTACGTTTAACCCATCTGAATAGTGAGAGATGGATCATGAGAGCCCTGCAGCATATGAGGCATGGCGTGCCGGAGGGCGGTGTGTGTAGCCCGTAGTCAAGCAGGCAGACTGAGGATCGCCAATGCCCGGGAATGGTGGACCACCCACAAGGCGTACCCCTGCAGAGGGGGGCAGTACCCTGAGCACTGCTACCTGTTCCCTTGGCCGACTGCGTGGTCCTCCTATGCCCAACGATTTCACTGGGGTATGACTAGTAGGTTTAAGCCGTCTGTATATATATATATATATATATATATATAAGTATATTGAAATCCCGCGTTATTAATCATTTACAACGTTTACTCCCAATTTTAAAATAACTATACAAAGTGTTGAATACTCTGAATTAAATTTTCCTGGAATTATGTTGCAGTAGCTTCCAAACTAATTAGTTTCACACAATAGGCCTATGCAGGGTAAATTTTAAGCTTTCTGCTTTTCTGTCCTTGAAAGGGTTAACTAATTGATCCCAAATTTTTAAATGTTGACCCATATTTACTGCCTGTTGAATATTTTGAAACTGGAATTTGACTTGAAGCAGAAGTTGCAATAGCAGCAGCTTTCAGAGAAATTACATTCAACATTTATTCAACTAGCATATTTTTCAAGAATTTGTTGTAGCTGGTTGATTGCAAACACGCTCCTGACATAACCCTTCAATGTTTTAAAAAAAATAGAAATTGCCCATAAGAAAACAATTTTTGACAATTTAGCACTACAATGACTGGCGCGATCATCGGGACACTAATTGCACTTTAATTTCCTCCAAACACTGTGGCAAAGTGTCAGTTGTTTAGCCAGTACGCTAATTATCCACGAGATGCAAGATTTACCTCCCCTGGTTACGGCTATCCTCGATCGGGCAAACAGAGTTGGTGTGTCGGTGACGTCAGCTGCTTGTCCAAAATGGCGCCTCTATCTACTGGTTACTTTAGCAATTTAAATTGAGGATATCTTTTTTATTTGTTGGCATAAACTTGTGCTCATGGTCTCAAATTAATGCGGAAAATTAGTACTTTACGTCAGATGCATACCCCCCCCCCCAGTGGAATATCCCTTTAACCAGGTCCTGTGCATAGGACTCAGCCACAACCTTGATGTACCCAGCCTCATTGACTCCGAGCATCATCGCCCTCTCCTTGATGCCCATCCCCTTGGATACAGTCTTGGCCTTGTTAATGGCCAATTGTCCTACCGTATCAGTGTTCCTGATGAGATCTCGGGCTGGAATGGTACCTCGGATCTCCTGCGGGTCTCCCTTCTCATCGAAGTCTAAGAAGAAGATAGGGGCAACAGTGTCCTCTGAACCGAGGCGTGCCTCGCCCAAGTGAGCAAGATCGCCTAGAAAGCAAAGAGCTAGGCGATCTTGCTCACTTGGGCGAGACACGCCTCGGTTCAGAGGACACTGTTGCCCCTATCTTCTTCTTAGACTTCGATGAGAAGGGAGACCCGCAGGAGATCCGAGGTACCATTCCAGCCCGAGATCTCATCAGGAACACTGATACGGTAGGACAATTGGCCATTAACAAGGCCAAGACTGTATCCAAGGGGATGGGCATCAAGGAGAGGGCGATGATGCTCGGAGTCAATGAGGCTGGGTACATCAAGGTTGTGGCTGAGTCCTATGCACAGGACCTGGTTAAGGATCTCCTGAAACCACGGAGCTCATTCCGACAGGACAGAGAGAATCTCAAGATAGGCAGCCTTGGCCTGAGCCATATCACTGTCGATGGCCAAACAGGTGCTACTGCCAGCCTCCGGCTACCAGAGGTGAAGAAGTCAGGGTTCTTTGGTTTGCCGTTTAAGACACAGGATAGTCATGGCTTCCCGTGAATGTATCATACAGATTCTGGATGTACTAGACACTGTGGGTGCTGACACAGGCCCTCTACGCTATCTTCTCAGCTGCTGCTGGGAGTTCATGCTTGATGCCTCCATCGCATCCTTCGTATCCACCGGAGGTGCAGGATTCCCCGCTCTGCAGTCGAAAGAGCTGGTGCAGGAAGTACTGCCGTTTAGTCTCCAAGATATAGATGAGGCTACCGCCAACCAAGTGCTAACCATCCTCCGCACGCATGTCTGTACCATTCGACAGTAGGCCGGCCGATGCTGGCCAGGTGCTGCTGATCATTGCTCCGTCAGGACACGGGAAAAACATCTTGCTGTGGGCTCTCCTGGCCGAACATCTACACTCTCAATACATCCTTCTGGCATCTGACTCCGCCGCTGAGGTGGTTGACAGTAATGATCAATGGTATAATGGCCCAATCACCAAAACGCAGAACCTGCAAGCACTGATGGAGAAGCTGCTGGCAGCCCGACTGACAGAACCACTTGTTATAGTTATCGATGACCCTGCAATGGACCAGAAGACAGTCACCTACCTCAGCAACATCACCAGGCGCATCCGGCACACAAAGATAACTGTCTTCATCCTCTTTCAGAAGTACACCCGTGAGATCTCACCAGACATCCGCCACACTGCCTTGTTGCTATACTTCACCTCCAAGTATGGACGTGCCCTGCTCGAGACCATACACGACAGCCTAACCCTCAAGGAGACCAATGGGGACTTTATCGCAGGTGTACAGAGGGCAGCTGAGCTGTACCGATTCATCTTCAGCAGCAAGGGGACAGGTGAGCTGTCACACTTCAAGCCATCTCTGGGAAAAACGCAGACCTTCACCTACAAGTTGAATCCAGCCAGGAAACTAGCCTGCTCAACGCGTCATCGCTGACAGACTGTCGCAGCTGCCGCAACTTTTTTTTCATTCATCAGAAGACTGCGCAGTCTCCGCTACTTCGTCCGCGGTCTCTGCTACTTCGTCAGATGCTTGAGGACCTTCGTCAGAAGCTTGAAGAACTTCGTCAGAAGCTTGAGGAACTTCGTCAGTTTCGTCAGAAATCTGTCGCTTAAACTCTATCCACTGAGGGTCAGATTCTAGGACTCTCTTCTTCTGGAACTTCTCATGGAAGATCCACTTTGTCCATGCGCGACGAGCATCTGACTTGTAAGTGGATTTGATGAGGTAGTCCTGGTAGTTATCTGGGAATTTCAGAAATGCTTGCAGATTACTGGGTAATCTCCTGCACCCTTCTTCGTTGAAGATGTGCTCAACAACCTCCGTGTGGCCAACAGTGAACCCCTCCTGAGTACCTTCTGCATGACTGGTGTCATGGCTCTCTGCTACAGCGGCACTGACCTCCTCCCTGAAGTAGTTATTTGCTCCAGACTGGAGGATATCCAGCATATCTCGCTCTTCCTGGCTATGGAGGCTAAATACGGCAGCCCACTTCCAAACCGTTAGTAGATCTTTGGGGTCGACCCTCGCCCTTTGGAGAGCTAGAATTACAGGACCGTTGGTTAGGGCCACAGGAGGTAGGTCGAATGTCCTGCCCTGGGTGCTGTCAACCCTCCGGTAGAGTATCTTAGTCAGGAGATCTTTTGTACTACAAGCTGGCGCTCCTTCCTCTATGGTGGCCAGTATCTCCGCATCAGATGGAGGTCTGACCTTGGCTCGCTCGTGGATAATGTGGGACAGTGCACGCCGTGGCTGTCATGCTGACTGTCATGACGACTTGTCCTGCTGCCTATAGACAATCTGCTGTAGAACTTTACCAAACATGGCAGCCGTTTAACCCCTCTATATACCCAGACCTTAAACATGCTGCAGTATGTGCACCATCCAGATGGGGCCATTGAACCCGCGACATCGCACTGCACTGATCCTCGGAAGGACTGCCTGACGGTCATTCGACCCAGTATACACAATGAGAACCCGTTGTCCACTACTGGGAAGTACATTGACTTTGCAATCTCAGCACAGATCCACGAGATCAAGCGCATGACACTCGAGTTCATGCTTCAGAGCACAATAGAACACACGGTAGAGCTCCCGCAGGTTCTAAACAGGTGGGAGATCGTGTAGAGCAAAGCACCGTGGACACCACCTATGTGAACGATAAGTGCCGAGTCCTATGTCCGCTGGCTTATGGCCCAACCTTCTATGCGAAGGGAAGGGGGTACTACGCTGTGTTGTGCAATGATGGGTTCACGGAATTCGAACTGCGGGCAGGTGTCGAGAAGCCTGTGGCAGTTCCACTCTTAACCCTCCTCGAGAACACACAGGATAGGCTGTTCCTCTGGGTGTACACTGAGCAGCTCGCAGATGCGACGATGAATGCTCCAAGACTTCATGTCTGGCATGACGAGAATGATCAGGAGCTGAAGCAAACAGGTTCCAAACAGCGGATCGTGCATGTGGAGCAAGAACACCGGCAGGTCCAAGCCACCGCTAACCAATGGGTAGAGCTGACACTGCATCGGACTGTGTCGCTGTTGTGGTCCTGGTTCAGAAGGGAGGAGCCATCCAGCAGGTGGATAAGCTAGACGACTTCAAGCTTGTAGTTGCTGGGACAAATGTTCTTGGTGAGGTACGCGAGCTGGCTGATTGCCAACTACAGACAGAAAACTAAGTCGTATGCACTTCTGCGCCTAACCAGCGGAAGCGACGACCTCGAGTCGGCACTCGAGGGCCGTCACCACCTCTGGGGCAGGGACATCCCACCTAATCAGGGCAACTAGCTCAGCTTCAACATCGGAACCCTCAATGCTGGGACTCCATCATTAGGTGTGATGGTTCTTTACTTTGGCTATGCTAAGGTATGCGTGTCGAACACATCAGGTATTCAGCTTGAGCGTGCGTAGAGCATGACTCTTGCCGTCACCGCTGCAGCTGCCACCACTACTATAAGCTCTGCTGTCTTCTGACCTGTCGATGCTTCATAGTCGAGCGTTGGCTAAGATACAGCCTCGTAATACTCATCGAGACTCTCATCTGCCTCTTTGAGGCTCTGGTTGGCCTGAGCGCGGAGTTGTCGTCGGCGTGCCTCCCTCTGGCGCATATGCTCGTGTGCTTTGCTGTACTCAAACTTCTCCTTAGACAGCTTCTCCAACGCCTGGTTATGATGCTCACGCTCGACCTCTGCCGCTTTCTTGTCAGCGAAGCTGAGCCCCCAGTTCGCTAAGGCAAACACGCCCGCATTCAAGCTTGCGGAGGCCATGCTATAGACTACAGTTTAAATCTACCATATAACTGCCCCAGCGACGGATCCCCAGAGCGATGTATGAACCAGAGACTGATCCAGTCGAGGATATAGATGACGATGACTATGAGGAGGATGATGATTATGATGCAGACAACTACAATGTAGCGGAGAAAGCGTGTGAGTATGATGATGTAGAGCCTGAATCCCGCAAGCTAGTACACAGAGTGAAAGGAATCTATCGCACTTACATAAAAGGTTCTATTGGTCCGCTAGCAGCAGTTGGGGCTTTGATCGCTCTGTTCACAATGAAGGCTGGCGAGACGGTCCGCAAGATCGCCAACAATGCTCTTCATGGGGTGGAGAAGATTTCTGAAGCCATACCAGCCATCGCCTCAGGAGTAGGTACGTTCTTCGGAGTCACAGGCCCTTGGCTGCTATACGTTGCCATAGCGCTCACGGCCATCTGGGCTACCGAACATTTAAGCCATACTATATAAGGATGGCGTCTCTGTACGACCTGGTCAAGTCCCTTAACTTCTGAGGGTTGGTCGATAAACTACTGTTCAGTGAGGATCCAGCAGAGATTAGACGCCAGTGTACAGAGGTGTTTGAGGAGGTCTTCAGTGATGGTCGAATGAATCACGGCCGTCTGTTCGTCGGTTTAGAGTTCACCCAGGCTGTGCGTGAAAGGATGGGAATGGATGTCAGTGATGAAATCCTGGAGTTTATCAACCATCTTTCTTGAGGAACTCTACTATCAGCCTGGTGGATATTACCGTGAGCCCCCTCAACTACTCGACGCTGCACGTCGCAAAGACCACAACTTTACATTGGAGACAGTTAACCAGTGGCTCAGTCGCCAGGCGATGTGGCAGATATAGAGACCTCGTCCACGGCACATCAGGCATGCCCATTTCGAGGAAACTGTCCCAAACAGAGTTCACCAGGCAGATATTCTATTCCTTCTACACGACTCGGTTGGTCGCAAAGCCTACAAGTGTGCCCTCACCATCGTCGATTTCGCTAGCAGGTACAAGGTGGCAGTACCACTCACAGACAAGTCAGCTGGCCAGGTGGCCCAGGTATTCCAGGGTGTCTACGAGGCTTCGGAAAATAACCCTCCAGTGGCCAGAATTGGTGCAGGTGGATGAGGGTAAAGAGCTCAGAGGGGAGACTGCAGCCCTCATGCGGAAACATGGTGTGGCAGTTAGGCGAGGCGAGGTAGGGCATCACCATGCCCAGGCTGTCATTGAGTGGTGGAATCGGACACTGGTAGGGAGACTGTTCCCACACCAATATGCCCAGGAAATGGCCGCACCGAGTGAACGTTCCAGAGTATGGGTGAGAGGGCTGCCTGCTGTGGTGGAAAGATCCAATTCAGAGGTTACTAGGCTAATCGGGAAGAAGCTGGTAGAGGCTATCAGACACTCTGCTGGTCACATCTCTAGAGGAGTGAACAAAGGAGAGGAGTGCCTACCATCTGATGCTCTGGTTCGGTACCTGTATGAGCCTGGTGAGCTGGAAGGTGGTCGACGGCGTGCAACAGATCCTAACTGGTCAATAGATGTTCACAGGCTTGACAGGTATGTGGAGGCGGAAGGGCGGCCTACACTGTACTACCTGGCACGCCAGCACAGAGTGCCTAGGCGACCATTTGTCGTAGAAGACCTTCAGCTAGTCCCTGAATACACACAGCTACCACCCCCTAGGGTGCTAACATGATACTCGATGGGCTCGGTATGGACCCCATCCGGCAGCACATGGCGCTTGTCATAGTAAGCGGAGTCCGAGTTTTTCCTGCATATACGTCACCACAACCCTGGTTGCGCATGCGTAGGACTCGGTTTTTAGCTCTGTCCACCCCGCCATGTAGGGCGCTGTAGAACCTCTGCCAAGAGACCTCATTCTGCTGCTTTGACATTCCCTTAGCCGAGCACTTACTTGCAGCTGCGCTCTCCACGTAGTAGCAATTGGAGCAGAGGGCGATGCCACGAGAGCCTTCGAACTCGAGCTTGAACAGTCCCGGAGTCCGTCCAGACCATTTGTCCCAAGCTAGCCAGTCCCGCTTATGAGCCTGGTACTCTGCTCACATCTCAGTGTGAATGACGTCGTCCAGGGTGGAGCCTTCTATAGCAATATACGCGGAGTCAGTGTCCATCTGCAGGTACTCAAAGCTGTCACGAGATACGTAGTGATCGAGGAAGTCGTAGTAGAACTCCAGCATTCACAGCTTCGCGAGCTCATAAACGGCTATTCCCACTTGGAAGGGCCTTCTAATTGTGATTCTTGGCTTGTGACTCTGGAGCTCGTATGACTCACCGATCTCCTCGAGATCTTCGAACCATGCACTATGCAGGGCCTTGTCTACCACGCGTTCATCCTTCGTGAAGCTGGTGTTGCTATGATGTTCTAGGGCCTCGATGACCTTCTGTAGGCACTGTTGCCAAGGAGTTTGAAGAGATCTGCCAAGAGCGCTTTGCTCTTATCTACATCTCCCGAGTGGCGGGCTTCCGTAACATTCTCCACGAACCACTCGAATGGGTGCTTGGCCTCATAGTCTATGGTGCTGTATACAGCAGTGATCTCCAGGCCATGGGTTATATACCACCTGAGGGTCGGGGCGTACAGCAGCCGCTTCTTGCCAGAGAGGGCTCAACCAGCTTCTGGGTGGTGGGCTGCTTCCTCCCTGTTTGCCCTAGATATGCCAGCATCTCAGACGAGATTGCCTCTACCAGGATCTCACGGTTATAGAAGAGAGGAGGCATTTCCTTGAACTTTGCCCACAGAGCCTTGGGGACCTCTATATCCACCTCAACAAACCCAAACCAGCTGTCTGATTCGAGTCACACCGGCCTCATGGTATCTGGTGAACACGATGCTGAGACCGCCAACAACAGCACCGTTCAGTATCTCGTAGGCTTCCTTGTCCGGTGAATAGTGGCTAGCATCCGGCATGTGCTGAATGATTCCACGTAGGGGGTACTGCAGTGACACACCTGGGAGAGACACCACGTCTTTGAGGATGTCTATTTCTCGTTCTGTGTAGAACTCCCGCATCCGCTCTAGGGCTTCAATGAATGGACTGACGTCTAGGTTGTTGTAGTATTGCAGCCAGTCGGCGAATATCCGCATTCCATGCTCGCTGAATGTCTGGTTACACTGTTCCCACTCTGTTCGCGTCAACAGGTAGCCACCCTTGAGCTTAGATGTCCATGCTGAGTAATCAGGAAACCCTGGATAGTTGAGCTTCTCATGTGTGTCAAACCATTCATAAACGAGCCAGCTCTTCTGCTGTGTACACCTGTAAGCTTTGACCCATACCTCGTACGAGACTCCTGGGCCGAGGTAGTTCAGCACATCAAGAAACCGTAGCTCAGGTGTTATGAGGAACATGGTCTGACTAGCCTTCTTGGCGACATTCACTGTACCTGTACTGTCAGTCAGCTCATCGACAAAGTACTTCTTGATGAGTTTCAGGTCATACCGCCCAGAGTTGAACCCCAGTACAGGCACTTGGTCACACCACTCGTTGATCAGTCGCTGTTGTCGCTTTGTGAGCTTGTCCAGGTCTGTCTGTATGTACTGTGCCCTAACCCTTGTCCGGATTAGAGATGCTCGCCATTGGATCTCCAGCATGAACTCTCTGATCAGTTCTTTGGGGTCAGGATTGCAGAGGAGAGTGGGCTCACTCGTGACGCCCTCTAAGTAGCAGCTAACTGACACAGAGATAGGTATGTGAGTACTCTCGATCGTGAGTCTCCGTAGGATGAGTCCTGATACCATCTAGGAGTGCTTCGAAGTTGTAAACTATGAAGTGTGGGTATGGGACAGTCCGAACTCGTTTAGGGACGCTTGGGCAGCATTTTATACAGCACTCCCACTGTACGACTGCGCCTTGATCCACATACCATTTTGTAGGTCACATGGTATAGAAATAGGTTATCTGAATAAGGTGCAGGGAAAAGTGAATAGGTAAGTGGCTTTTCGCGCTTCAGGGAATTGACCAAATCCAATGCAAACACGTGATATATTGTGAGAAATCGACTGCGCCAGTTAGGCGTACTTATTAGCTTTTTCCCAGCTCCTTATTCAGATGACCTATTTCTTGGTGACGTGTCCTAATTTTTCATGGGGTTCAATGCGCAGCCGAATTCTAACAACATACTCTATATTTGCGTACGCACGAATAACGAACTGAGAACTAGGAATATCAACATCACATTCGAATAAGGAATGGGGGAACTGGGACTAAGGAATAAGGAGCCAACTTCACGCCCAAAAAGGAACTGGGAATAAAGAGCCAACTTCACGCCCGAATAAGGGACTGGGAACTGGGAAAGAGCCACGGAATTATGAAAACGGATACAGGTATTGAAAAGTCAGCAAACAGGTACAACAAAATGTGCGCTTGTGTGCACGCTGCTGTCAATATTATCTTTCCCAAATGACTGCAATGCTTTTGTGAAATTCCAAGCGCCATAACTCAGTGATTTGACGTAGTATGAACGTTTATTTCACATATGCTGATATAAAGTGTTTATAGGAACATTTTGACATGATTTGGTGCAAATACCTCAAAGTAAGACAAAATCCACTGGCTGAATATTTAACTATGGGTTTCAATGACAAAATTGACCTTTGACCTATATTCTCCGGAAAGTAAGTCAGACTGACCTAAATTGTGTGTGGTTGTTAGGGGTTGCCACACGGTACGCACCAGCCAAACCTGAAGTCCAATGCTCTAAATATGACGAACCAGTCCACCAATGTATCATTTATCCCGCATTTGGTTCCAATGCTCCAGCAAAAGGGTCATAACTCTGGGATTTGACATCGAATAGACTTCATTTTCACAAGGCTGGTATTAGATGTCAAGAAGAATATTTTTACCAGGTTTGGTTTCAATCGTTCAAGAAATAACCATAACCGTAATAAAATAGTTTTATATCAAGTGACCTTGAACGTTGACCTCGTAACCTCAATGGCATTGTGCTCTATCCCCTTTTGACCTCATGACGGCAATATCATTGTACTCCATTCACCTGCTTTAAGGAAGCGTGTGTCCATAGTCCCAACAAAGTTTTATACCAATATGAAATCTACCATGAACTTTGACCTCAGGACGTCAATATTATTGTGCTCCATCCTCTTGACATAAGGAAGCATGTGGCTAAGTTTAGTCCAAATAGGGTGAAGCCATATCGGGATCTAAGATGATATGTCGAGCTAAACCAAAATCTTAACCGTAAAAAAATAGTTGGAGCATTGCATGCAACATTCTATAACGAGGGCACGTGAACGAAAACGAGCTTTGGCTATTTCGAAGAGCAAATCAGTGGTATAGGGGACCATATTTACGTCATAAATATAGAACTGTTACAGAAGAAACGGACACATGACAGCACATTTCAATTCTAATGTCGTTAGTCTTAGTTTTAGGTGCGACTCCCAACTAGTATACATCAGATTGTCCGTCTGTCCAGTCAGGCTGTTAGTCTGTCAATTTTCTTTGGAGATTTCTGACAGATTCTAGCCACAGTTTATTTGGCATTTATTACCACCATTCATCAACGTTACACACCTTACAGGACACCATCTGCACAACTATATGAAACAATAACTAAAAGAAGGCAAATTAAAATGGGCATTATGACATTAAGTCTAGAAATGGTCTGGTCCCTGGTTACATGAAAGACATGCTCACTTCCGTTGAGGTGGCACACACTAGAAATTTACTTTCCAAAACACGTAATCACCTACAACTTCCAAGGATTAAAACGGAATATGGCAGAAAAAGCTTCAAATACACTGCAGCACAACTGTGGAATTCTCTACCTGAAACGATTACTCAGTCTTCTATTCTGCCGACATTCAAATCGAATATGCATGAATATATTACTAAAGTATAGTCATATATGGGCAATGTGATTTCGCCTTTTTAGTTCTTGTTCTAATCAGTAGCGTAGCCAGGGCTCCCCCGCTCCCCCCCCCCCCCCCCCCGGACCAATCTTCCCAAATGTGGCGCCTAAATCATGTCCGTAACACATACAAGTTTCTGGACGTCCCAACTCTCAAGCCACTTTTAACAAGTTAATCTACATTGAAAATTAGAACTATTTGAATTTACAACGTTGTTAATGTCTTTTTGTCATGCTTGTTCATTGCTATGTGTTTTTGTTTTAATTACGCTACATCAAGACAAAGAATAATAGAAATACACGCTACTTTCTCTGTAGAATAAAATAATTGGCGGCGCTGGGATGCTATTTTCTCTTCTATTAGAGAAATTTAAGCAGATTCCGATGCCCAATTCGTATGCGGGGTGGCGCTTTTTAAGTCCTCGCTCAAGTGGCGCCTTTTTAGACTTAGCTCACCCTGACGTGAAAACCTGGCTACGCCACTGGTTCTAATATTGTATATTTTCCATATTTGTAAATAGCTATATAATAAAATAAATGTAATAGGAATTGCGACACTGCAATTTCAAGGGTTATCTATCAATGAGATCGATAAAACTATTAGCATAGTCGACTAACCCTTGTTCACACATGTACGCAAGCACGCACGCACAGTGCAACACCAACATTCCAGCTTGTCGAAGAGACGGATCATTGAAATACTAGCAGAACTTACCGAATAAACTTGAAATTGAAATTTGAAATTATATGTGTGTGTATGTGTGAATGAACGTGTATGACCTTGCGCGTATGTATGTGTGAACGGTGATTCGAATATCGACATTCGATGAGGTAATTATTCTGCAATACTGGCACTAAGCTTTAGTAATATCTATCGAATATGAACACGTATGTTAATTATCTAATTTAATAGTCATTTGACTTGTGTCATAATATTGTATATTTGTAAATTTATATATATATATACCCCGCATCTCAGTTAATTGCTTGCTGTTCTTCCCATCCCTACCCCTCATCTCAGTTAGTTGATTTGTTGTTCTCCCTCTCCCTACCCCCTAATCTCGGTTAGTCGATTGGCTGTTCTCCCTATCCCCACCCCGCATCTTGGTAAGCTGATTGGCTGTTCTCCCTATCACCACCCATTCATTTGATCGGTGATTTATTCGATTGTTAGTTGGCTCATTGACTGACTGGTTCATCTCATGATCAAGCATCCGGATAATCGCACTCCCAAAGCCTATGAATCCACCGGACATCTTTCCAACCTGAGACCAATAGTGCCTTTGAACAGCATCCGGATAACTTTGCCGGTTCGTTCATTCGTTTGGTCATTAATTTTTCTATCCGTTCATTCATTTGTTCATGCATTTATTCGTTTGGTCATTCATTCTTTCGTAAGTCAAACGCAGCCCTAAGGAAAGCCCTAACATGTGTGTAAACATCACCTGCTAAAAACCCATCAGTGTAGCCAGGAATACCAACTAAAGGAAATCCTGTGTTGGTGATCCACTTCTTACAAAGCCGTTTGAACAACTGAAAACACTGCAACTACACATATACTGAAGCAGATGAAATGAACACCAAACTGAGCTAAGACAATAACGTCCTGTGAGAAATCAGAACACGATTAAAAGAAATCGTTATCAAAAGAGCAAATAACCCGGTAAAGTAAATCACGTCCACCAATGTTTGTCGATGTCCAGAGCAAGCAAAGCATTAAAAGTCAGTACCGGTACGCCACAACAACCATTTGCTGGCCATAACTCTGGTCGTCACTTCATCGGCTCTGGGATCAATGGATCACTTTACTGACACAGATAACGAACATTTGCCAACAATTGAAGACCAGCCACGGCCCCATGCAAAAGCCAGTAACAGAAGCATTTAAGTTAGTAACGCTTTAACACCTCTAACGAATGGCTATGCACGCGGGCCTGGCGGCATTGACAACGAGATCCTTAAAGCGATGCTAATCTCATCTCAAATGTTGTATTGCACTGATAGAATATGGTTTATAGATTCCATAGCATTCATATCCTGTCACATTCCCTGATCTGTATCGCAATTATCTGTTTTGTAATATCGAGGAAATGTTGAACAGTGATCGACACCATTTTGTCTTCTCAAGCTATTGTGTGTGATGTCATGTAAGCTCCAATGCATCACAATCTTTATTATGTAATGCTCATCCCATTGAATATTTTGAAACTAATTCAAGTGGAAGTTGTTGCTGCCTATGGCAGCAACAACTTCCAATCAAATTGGTTTCAAAATATTGTACAGCTTACCTGTAGGATTGCTTTTATACCACATTGTCAAACTATAGCTGGCGCCTCTATGACTGAGCGTATATACCGAGGCAGACACACTAGGGTTTTTCCTGATTGGCTGAAAAGTAAATCATGACAGCCATCATAGGGTGTAGAAATGTACCAACATTTAACTACAAAATCATGAATATCTTTCCTTAGCGGCGTAATACAAAGCTTAAAATTACCTGGATAGTTTATGACCGGCGTGTTAAATCACCTGAACAGCTATCAAGAGATGGGATTAGTTATCCTTTAAATCTGCGGATAATACCATCTCGGCGCAAGTCGCACACATCATGAACTCTACCTTTGAACAACACCTTCCTATCGATGTTGTGGCGAGAAGGTACGCTCATCGCACTCCCAAATCCTAAGAATCCGCCTGGACATCTTTCCAACCTTGAGACCAATAGTGCTTTTGGACAGGATCTGGATAATTATATCAAATGTGACATTACCTCCTAGCGGAGATAAGATTGACAAATTTACTGGAAACTGGTAGACTTGTATTAAGAGAGGACGTAGCTGCGCTGGCCTAGTCTGGACACAACGAATGTTGACATCGACACTGCCATCAAAGCACTGGGACGTTTACAAGATGGGAATTGGCATGCCACGTGTATTTGATGGCAAATTGATGGCGTCAGGAGACCACGGATAGTTTAGGAGTCAGAAGCTCAAATTTCACTTTGCTATCATCTCGGGTGACTAATACTCATGGTGTTTTTTCTGATAGACCACTAAGGGTAATAAATTTAGATGATATTGGTAGTTATCACAGCTCAAACATAATGATATCCATGTTAATTCTGGGACAATTTTTACAGGTAGAGGAAACAAAATCGACCGTAACTTTGGGAACAATTATGGTATATGAATGCTTTACCACTCCGAATGTTGGATTAATCTCCCCCCATCGATTATCTAAGGCAATATGAAGGTTAACACAAGAAGTAGGTCAAAAGAGGTCAAAAGGCCACAGATTTAGGTACTAACCAAAGAATTTGCCAACTGTCACTAGCATCAACTAATCAAGGATTATTTATGGTAAAATGTGCTAGAACTGGTTATTAATGTTCATGGTAGACCACTTCAGACCAATCCAAGGCACCAATGTTTGATTATTTTCGAAAATGTAGCTTCACTAAAAAGAATTGATCCATTTCCGGAGACAATTGAAAAGGACAGTTTTGGGACAGGGGTACTTAAAATCGGCATACCTTTTGAACCCTTCAATACAGAGCCACAAATTACCCGTCTAAATGAATGTCCTAGCACTCTCCTTCGGATTAATATAATTATGGGCAGATTATAGCAATAAGTAGGTATACAAAGGCCAAACAGGCAGATTACGATGGAATATGAATAGATGTTTACACTTAAAGCATAAAGACTGTTAATATTTGGTCATTAGGTTTAAAATCAAATTGATATACATTTGTAGACATGAGAATATTTAAAGTGTGTTTTAGGGTAGGGGAAATTAAAATAAATCTAAATTTTGAACAATTATAGAACAAGCCACAAATACCTAAACATAAACCTCAAATATTACCACAAATTGAACAGTTCAAACAGATTATTACCATCCTGCTGCTGTGAAACTTAATTTATAGTCTGTAGCCGATTCAATACTATTAATATAATATTATTAATAATCATTGTCAATGCCACTGCTATCATCATCGGCCATCTTAAGATTTGGTAATATGGACATCTTCTGAGGGGCAGGTACTTTTGATTGAGATTCTCAGAAATCATTTATATCCCACAGAGTGATCAACGCTGTTCTGATGACTCGATTACAGGGTAACACAGGTAAGCTGTTGGGTATTTTGAAACTAATTTGGCTTGAAGCGGAAGCAACAACTCCCTGTCAAATTTGTTTCAAAATATACAACATAATGTTTATTAGACTAAATCACCCCATCGTGATGTCATTTAACAATAGAAGTATTTTGATTATGACGTCAGATACTCGAGTACCAGATCGATGCCTCCATTGTCAGCTAGTGTTCATTAGTTCTGTATTATTAATGGACCACAGTCAACGGCGAAGAGAGTAATATTTTTATCAAACAATTTTCTTCAGAAACTACATGCCAGACCCATGTATCCCCTATTCCCGGTAGGCTACTGACTCTAACCCAGCTGTAAAAAATGTTTAATACAATGATATATGGTACAATTTTGAAAAAATTTAAAAGCGAAATTGAGCCATCAGGACGAAATCAAAGAATATAAAAAAAATGTTCAGCATTGATCGCTCTTTCGGATATGGTAAAAGATCGACAATTTTAAGAGCGAAGTCATAATAAGTTAAGCAAGTCACTTCTTCTTTGTTCGCTGATTTATGTAGCGCTAGGCGCGCGATGCTGTGGTTTATTAGGGCGCGTGGTACAACCCAGTCTCTCCAACTCCAGCACTCGAGGTTTGTGACAGGGCTAGCCCGCCTTGGGAATTTAAGTACGCTTCTGAAAAAAGGGTTTCTGAAAGAATGTACGTTCTTCACCCTTGTGGGATAGACTATTACCATAATACTATTATTATAGACTTCTGCTATTACTAATATAGCATATGTGCTACTCATCTACCGGATCACGGAATGACATCTGATGGTCATCTTAAATGTCAGTTAAGTAACTGGCATGCCATCCTTACAACTCTCAGAAAGAGCTTCTCTTTCAAACAGTTCACCTTTGCTATACAAATAGAGGAATCCAGTTTTATCTGTGCCCCGCCCATCTTTAGCTAAGCTCCACCCACATTTCGCCAGTTGTTGGTTCGATCGATCCATAAACTCACTGACTATCAATTGCCAGAAAACTATACAGACAAGCTGTTGAATACTTTTGAACTAATTGGACTCAGTGTTGTTGCTGTTTATGACACCTCCAGCGCCCAGTCTAATTGGTTTAAAAGTATTCAACAGCATGTTTATATAAATAGTAAAGACATGCAATCGTACAACAACGCTTAGTCCCGTCACCAAATATGCGCTCGCGTCATTTATGACGTGGATCATGACGCCATCCTGCATGCCACGTAGTTGATTATGACGTCATATGATCGATGGATAGACTGGAATTCTTCATTAGTTTCAAAATATTAAACAGCGTATTGCCTAGATCATAATAAATTAGTCGTTTCTGTTCTGTGATGGTTACGCGATCACACACATGTGCACATGCACCTGCGTGCAGGTGTACATTGACACACTAATGATTCCTAGATTAATCAGCAACTGTCTTCAAGCAGAATAATTTTGGCATTTTACCTTCAAGCATAAGTTTGTTTTGCTAAAAGATTGTTGTTTTTTAAATAAATTCAATGTCTATATGATTCCAAACATCGATACAAACAAATAGCCTTGAACTATGTTATATTATTCTCCCCGATATGTTGAATATTGTCATGCCAACACGTCTGGAAAATGTCAGAATGATTAGTCCCAGTGATGGATGCGGTATTCAGATCTTTCTCTTGACTGGATATAATAAGAGCTCAGTCGCCTGAGGCACGGTCCATGTAATATTAGCCGCCTTATTGCAATACAGCACATACACACACCTTTCACTCGGTGACTGTTATTAAGATCACAATACACCCTGGCAATGATAACACGCCTGTCACTCTGATAGGATAATGCAATGATTGATCATTTCCTATTCACGTCATATTGACAAGAGAAACATTACACCAACTGATATTAAGGAATAATCCAAATGTATGAAATTATAGAGGATGCATGTCTCACATGAAGAGTCAGACACCAGCTCAGTATTGTCTGAAGCATATTATTAGTTACGCAACCATGGTTTGATGCGTTGTAAGCGGATGCTACTTCATTCACTGACGATATTTGCTACTGGCATTACCAATGCTAACCTAATAAGTTTGATAACTTCACAGTAGAGTTCTCTCCCGGTTTTACTGAGTGGCCGAATATATTCTATGACAGATTTCAAATCGTAGTCCAGCTGTATTCAGTTCAGTTCTTGGGAGATGTCGGTGCAGCACAAGAAAGCTGGATTTTTAAAAACTGTTGCGCATTGAAGTTATTTGTATAGGTATCTCGCACATGTTTCAATGCCCTTGCACATTCTACATTATCTGTGTGAGTTTCAAGACGTGATTCGATAGACCTTAGTGCTGCAAATCCGGTTTGGGGAAATCGGCCCTATAGCTGTTGTTACGTAGTCAATCACGACCAAGTATGTGTTTCTGCCCTGATACAGTCTCTGGAAGGTAATGATCGACAGACCCACACTCCTGCAGCCTATTTGTAGTTCTTCTCCTCCTCGGAAGTCGTAGTTCCTTATCATCTAATAGAGACTGTTGTTTAGTTACTTTCTCCCAAAAGAACTCGTCTACCCTCAAAGAACGCAATGTTGAGATAGTCATCTGTGCCACATGTTGCCCATCGTTTGCAGACATGTCAGAATCTGTAAGGATTTATTTTCCAGAAGCAATTATGAATATAATTACTGATCAGGGTATAAATTTAATTAAGGTAGACTTTATAATAGTGTTTAAGAAGGTAGCATTTACTTTATATTCTCCGAAAGAATCTGACAAGAATTAAGAAAAACTCTAGAAAATGTTGCACTGCTTTTCTTATTGCTTGAGACATTCAGTATCAAACTTAGGATTGGAACAGGGTCATGCCATATATATATATATATATAGTAACAATAGCCTATCCGGCGAAAATGGGTACAAATATAATAATTTACCAGCCAAGGATCCATATATACCCCAGGAAATGCACGAGTCTGAGATTCCATCTGGGAGGATTTAGATTTCAAAATTTCCTGGAGGGATCCCACCACCAATATCTGATTTGTCTAGCGCGCCCTCACCACCCCAAATTCCAAAGCTTGTCTACGCCTTTTGTGAGTCCACTTGCAACATGTTACGCACATGATTACACCCTTACAACACAACTATGCTATTGCTAAGTTGGAATGTAGACGACTCATAGCCAACCACCCTACATACAAGAGCTGGTTTTGCATGGTTGATAGAAATACAACCTTGGTAGTCTACAGCATTTCATTGGAAGTCCTGTCGATAAGAATCCGTGGAGTACAAGAATGCGCTCTATTGTCAACTCCTTCTGGACAGATCTATTACAAGACGAAGCCCGTAACAAGACTACCTTGTAACAGAGGCAAGTTCGAGATAGGTAAGACACATAGCATCTAGGCCACACTGACAAACACACGTGATGTCCAGCGAGCTGTCAACAAATCCAATCTTCTCACTGGGAGCTATACCTTACGATGTGTGAGAAGCAAGGTCATGAGTCAGATTTATGTCCGTTATGCCACAAAGAACAATAGGATGTGACTTGTGTCAGATTTATGTCCGCTATGTCACAAAAAACAAGAGGGCGTGACTCGAGTCGGATTTATGTCCGCTATGCCACAAAGAGCAACAGGGTGTGACTCGAGTCAGATTTATGTCCGCTATGTCACAAAGAGCAACATGATGTGACTCGAGTCAGGTTTATGCCCGCTATGCCACAAAGAGCAACATGATGTGACTCGAGTCAGATTTATGTCCGCTATGCCACAAAGAGCAACAGGATGTGACTCGAGTCAGATTTATGTCTGCTATACCACAAAGAGCAACAGGATGTGACTTGTGTCAGATTTATGTCCGTTATGCCACACAGAGTCAGAGGATGCCGCTCATTTATGATCGCGTTTCACCGATGCTTACTCCAGCACGGTCTGGTCTGCTATCGGAAGCTCATGGAGAACATTCTACAGATCGAAATCAATGATGATATACTGCTTAGTCTAACTCAAACAAATGTACACTGATGTAAAACCAGGTATATATTATGTCCAACAAGTCGGGGCTCAAATTATCATCAAACGTCCAACAGAGGCTACGTGGTAATGTTCTAGCCAATCTAGACAAGTAGTTCAACGTATAGTTCACGTAGAATTACTTGTCTAGATTGATTACCACTTTACCCCCGTCTATTGGACGTTTGATGATAATTTAGGTGTCTTATTCTAAACGATGTAACATCGTCGTGTCGTG